>JANHGB010019455.1:0-99446 GCA_026283785.1 Coracopsis vasa
CCAGGTTGGACAGAGCCTTGGGTGCCATGGTTTAGTGTGAGGTGTCCCTGCCCATGGCAGGGGGTTGGAACTGGATGGTCTTAAGGTCCTTTCCAACCCTAACTATTCTATGATTCTATGTGTGACCCAGGGGAGCAGGAGGGAACTAATCACTTCTCAGAACCCTTTGAAAAGGACTTATAGCTGCCCCAAATGCACAGGGACCCCTTCCATCCTTTGCCAAAGCCTTCTCTGAGAATTCTGAAGTTGTTGTACTTGTGCACCGCACACGTGGGTCAGCCACGTACACATGTGGGTCAGCCACCTTGATGGGATTGGTTATTCCTATACAAAACTGGATTTGGACCGAAAAATGTGCCAGCTGGCTTGAAATAAGTACTGGAGAATGGTGCTGGGCATGGATGTCACGCAGGCAGTGGTACTTTGAACAGTGCGAGTTCAGGACATGGCATTTTTATGATTACATTTAATGACATAACAGAGTGATGCTCTGCAGCGTGACCTCCTCAACACCTGGCAAGTTGGGAAGATGGGCTAATGATGTGCTCTTGCACAGAAAAATCCACCTGCAAGCACCCTGCAGAAATACCAGCTCTGTTCTCACATTAGCAGCCGTGGGGCTGAGGGCAGTGCTGTTTTCCACCATCGGCAAGGCCATGGAAAGGAGGAAAGACGACAGGAAGAGGTGAGAAGTGTGTGTGTGTGGGGGGTTCTCCACCAAATGCAGTTTTATTTCTGCTTTAAAAATTTATGGAGCCCTTCATTTAATATTTATAAAGTGAGTGTCTTGGTGATGAATTACTAAGGAGTACAATAGGGCAGCCTCGCTGCTCATGTAGGAGTGCCCAATGGGGACTGGGAGCTTCCTTTGCATCCAGTCTGCCTGTGTCCTTTGTGCAGCATCCCTAGGTGATAGCTGGGTTTGCTGGACTGGTAGGGATACAGGGCTGGGAAGGAAGCTCCCACTTTTCCCAGCCAAACTTCATGGTGCTGGGACTGAGCTGCTTTCTTCTCATAGTGTTTGAAGAGGGGCTGACCTCTCACTGTCTGCTGCAAGCCATGAAGTGCTGTGAGAGACCCTGGACTGGGATCACAGGGGGGTTCCAGGCATCCTGAAGCACCTACCGGGAACAAGGATAGTAGGGGTCCAAGTGGGATTGGAGAGCAACCATGCTCTGGGTGGAGTGAGGCTGCCATGGGCTAAGACAACAAGTGTCTCAAGGTGATCTGAGCATCCTTTGAAAACTGGGCTGGATCAATGCAATCGATCCTCCTAATCATTTTGTGTCCATCAAGGCATGGATTAAAACCCATGAGCTCACAGGCAGCTCATCAGCCTTATGCCACAGTGTCCCAGCGATCCCATTCAGGAGAGGGTAGCCATTCCTGATGGATGGGGACCTCTGGGACCCCTCCAGCTCCTTGCTGATGTTCCAGAGCTTGCACCCCTTAGGGAAAGAGCACAAGGCAGTGTGAATGGCTGTTCCCTACATTGGGGAAAGCACATCTTCTGCTTCCCATATCCCCAAGATGAGTTTCCTGGCCTGGGGCAGTGGTGCTGGCAGGGGAAGGCACGGCCATGACATCTTACCTGAGCTCTGCCCCGGAGTTTGTGGCCACAAAGGCCATGACACAGCAGTCACCCATCCCTAAGCTTTCCCCCTGCTGCTGCTGCAGGTATCACACCCCCAGCCAGCACAATGGTGAAAGCATCAGTGTAGGCAAGACACTGGAAACTACCTGTGTTTCAGCTACAGAATCAACATCTGCTCTGTACAGAGTTAAATGACGTTTCAGGATCATTTGCTCACTTGCTCAAGCTCCCTAACAAGGCCCAAGGAGGCAACGAGGGAGCGAGTGGCCGAGGTGGCCGAAAGCGATTTCAGCCCTTTGAAAGGCATAACTGGCATGTAACAGTGACAGGAAATTGTGCAATTAGTACAACGGGGCAATGTCAACAAGCTCTTAACGCCAGTTGTTATGGCAACACCAGGGAAAGGGATGTCAGTGCTGGAAAAATCAAGAGGATGAGAGAAAACAACAGCAGCAGCAGCAGAAGCAGCCAGGATGGTTCTGGCTTGGCTCACAGGGGTCTGGTGCAGGCAGCATCATGGGGCCACTGAGGGCATCCCTGTGCCAAGGAAAGGATGGGGACCTGGTCCAGCAAGAGAGAGGCAGGAGCTATCAGCAGGGACTGGACAAGGTTTTCACCTGCAGCCCTATGAAGCTCTTCCCTGCAGCACTGCTCTGCAGCCAGGGCAGCCCACGTCATCCCTAGACATGAGCGTAGAGCATCAAATAGCTGAGAGCTGGCAGCCCCGGCTTGGCTCGTCATGCTAATAAAGTAGCATTGAGTGAATTGCGTGAGAGGGAATATTGAGTGTTTTTCTGCTAGCAAAATGATGGTGCTTTGGGTCTGGCAGCGCATTCTCTAATCCTGGGCAGACATATGGCTAGGCATGTTGACAAGGTGTCTCTCGTGTGGCTCTGTGGGCAGCTGGTTCCTTTGCATCCCTGCCAGGCCTTTGTAGCACCCGGTGTGCCTCCAGTTTAGCATGCCATGCCCACGGCACAGTGGAGAGGAAGGAGGCAGAGGGATGCCTTGGAAGCAGCTCAGCCCTCTGTCAGTGCTTGCACCAGTACAAGCACCCTGACCCAGTGGCTTGGCTTTCCAGCTTGAGACCAGGCTTGCCTGGTGATGGCTTGGCTGAGGCTGTCCCTGTACGGTGCCACTGGCCCAGCTCTGTACCCCTATGGTGGGATGCTCAGCCCATCTAAGGGGCTGTGATGTGTGGGGTGCACATGGATGGGGTCTGTGGTACCATGGAAGACAGCAATTAATACTGAGCTCAAGGCATATGTAAGTCTCTGTAGTGCTCACCAGTAGAAATGTGGGGAATTTCTCAACATGCACAAAATGTGCCTCTTGTACCCTTGTCCAAAATATAACAAAATGGAAAGGATTGGATTTAGGCTTATTGGGGCCTTCTTCCTTCCTTCCCTGTGCTCCTGCCAGCCAGGGCAAGTCCCTGCAGCAGGGCTCCCCCAGGAGCCACACAGACTCCCCTATGGTTGTGCCCTCTCATTTACCGCAGTGTATTCTCCTTTCTCAGCATCAGTATAGTGCTCTCAGAACGAAACTTCATGCCTACAAAGCTAAGCAAAGGATTCAGGTTACTCCCAGCTCCCTTTTGTGTAATGTTAGATCTTTTCTGGGCAAAAATGCCTTTGCAGTAGGAGCAGGAGAGACCACGCAATGCTTCCAGAGAGTCAGGATTCCCAGGGTCACAGGGATCATTGCCCCTTGAAGCTCAGCTCTGCCATTATGTGGCCACCAGTTCTGCTCTAAGGCTTCGGAAGCTGGAGTGGGGACCAAGACCTTGACAAAGCAGAAGGATGCCAGTCCAGGGGAAGCTGTGGCAGCATACACACGAAAGCTAAAAGCATGTGGCTTCAAAGGGAGCAGCATCCTGAGCCCTTTGGAAAGAGCTGAGCGATGGGAGGATCAAAGCACTAGAGAGAATTGTGTTTTGTTTAAAACTGAGGTCTTAGAGCAGCTTTTGAGGGAACTTAGGGAAATGTAATGGGATCTCTCAGAAAACAGCAGTGTGAGCCTTGCAGCTGGTACAGTGAAGAAGAGCGAAGAACTCTGTGTGTTATTTGTTAAATGCTATTGCCCTTGTAGCACTGGTTGAGTTAATAATTCAAGCAATTCAGGATGCTGGTGGCTGAGCTTTTGAATGTGAGGGGGTGCTTTCCTGGCAGCTGAGAGCTCTGTTTTGTGCTCCCATCTGGGCAGGCGGTAACACCTTTCCTCATTCCACAAAGCATCTTGCCACGGGAATGCTCTTACTGATTTTGCTGGAGCCATAACGTGGCTGTAAGGGGGCACAACTGAGTCCACAATGAGGAGGAAGCTTCCGTAAAGCTAATGAGCTTCTAATGAATGTGGCTGATTACCTGATGCTCTTGCTTCCAAATGTAATAACAGCATGTGTGCAATGGTAGGTGACTATAGCATCACTTTGGAAAACCTCGACCATGAGGATAGCCTCCAGCTGATGGCAGAACCATCAGGTCTCTGCACTTCTGGCCTGGCAGGGTGTGATGTGATCCATCAGTCCACCATGCAAGCCAGAACCAGGTGATGGAGCATGATAGCACAGTGCAGGCGGGTGAGGAAGGAGTTGTGCTGCATCTTTGCATTCTTCATTCTCTTCATCTGTTTGTGTCTTGATCTGAGCTATCTGTTGGGCTTATTTAGGACTGAGAGAGGGAGACATTCTCCTCCTCCCAGTGAGCATGGTCACTCTACAGCCCATGAGCAGCAGTGAACAGGAGAAAATGCAGCCACTCCAGGAGAGGAGATACAGTCTTTAACTCATTTCTCTCATCTTTGATCCTAGTTGAGGCACTGAGGAGAGCAAGTCTCTGACTCCATAAGCAGCACATGGATGCCTACCCTAACCTGTGGGAAATAGGTCCCATCACCTTCCTCCTGAAGACACTGGGGATGTCCTGCTTCCTCACATCTGCACCAACACTCTAGCCTGCATGAATAGACAGTGTAAAGAAACTGGCAGTTTTGGAGCATGCCTTGTTTGACTTCCTGACTTCCAGCCTTGTGTTGACCTCATACTTCTCTGGAGGGAATAAGGTGAGATGTAGTGGGGTGAAGAACATGCATGACAGAAACGTAGGCAGGAGGATGGCACAGCAGCAATAGAGGAGGCAGGAGTTCTCCAGCAGCAATCCCAGATTCACCTAGTCCCTTGCATGCTTGGGCTCAGTGCAGGGAGGAAAGGAGGAAAAGCCTTTATCAGGGTGGTTAATTCGTCCCATAAATTCCTGTGTTCCTGCTGCCTGTGCTCCTTCTCTCAAACAGTGCAACCGTGCAGGGGTCAGTGCTCTTGGTTTGCTGCCAGGACACATGGATGCTGAAGGTGAGTGTCACACAAGGCTCTGCTCAAGTATCTAATGACTGTGCTCTACTCTAGGCCCAGGAGAGGTCAGAAACATGGGGAACCTGAAGACTGGAAAGGCTTGCTTCTCTGGCAGGAAAATCTCAGCAAGAGCTTTTGAATATGAACAACTACATTTGGACAGAGCTCTCTGTGCTGAGAGCACCAGAAATAGGAATAGGACAGGGCCTGTTGCCCTGGGCTTTTTTGCAGGATGATTTTGCACTCCTGAGTTGCCCAGAGGTTGCAGTAAATCTGTGGATCAGGGGAGTGATGTCCCTGAATCACTGTCTTCTCAAGGGCTGGGAAACACAATGTGAAAATACACAGTGAAAACAGCACACCCGGTAGGACTTCTCTTAATGAATGGTGCAAAGGAGGAACAAGAAAGTCATCAGATTTACCCATCACAATGTATTTCAACATCCCTGCTTTTGTGCCTCTGAAGCAATGCAGCTCACCTCCCTCTCCTTCCTCTGATGGTCAAGGTTTCTGATGTCTGGGCTTTCCCTCTTGCTTCCCAGCTCAGTTATCCAATGCCTTTGATCAGCCAAGGCTGACCTCACCTCCTCCCTCCTTTTGCTGGGTTGTTACTTGGACAGTACTTGCAGGCAGCAGAGAGAAGGCATGCCTTCTCCCAGCCCTGTTCCCAAGCAGTACAAGTTCAGCTCCCATAGCTTCCCCTCTCTGCTTTCTTGCTCTTTGGCCATACTGAATATATACCAATTCTGTGCTGCCTCCTTTGATTTCTACAGAGGAAGCCTTTGCCAGCAGTGGATATGGCTGATTTTTCTCACTTTACTGTGGCAGCTTTGGAGCCATCAAGATCCCTGGAGACTCAGCGAGTCTTCAAACAGTCAGAGGAGCTGAGATCCAGTCTCCTGGGACATCTGAGCGCAGCGCAGCATCAGCTTTTTGATACAACGCTATCAAGACGTTTCTCTGTATTTCTTTTTTTGCAAATCAATAGAACGGAGCTGGTTTCCCTCCTGCTGTTTTCGGGGGCTGTCGGAGAAGGAGGTGTTTTCATTTCAGCTCTTGAGTCAAAGAATAAAGGAGGAGGAGAAGGTGGGGGAGAGGAGGCAGGAAAGGAATCTCAGAGAGGACGAGAAGGGAGAACATCTGCTCACAGCTTTTCCATAGGGATGGCCCTCTCTGAGGGGACAATCAACGGGTAGTTGCTTGGTACTGGAAAGCAAAGGATGGAGGTGAGTAATAATGGACAGGAGGTGAACAAAGGGGTTGCAGAGAGCTTGGATATGCTGGGGAGCCCAGTGGGAGCCTTTGCACCAGCAGAGAGCAAGACTTGGAAGGACAGAGCTGAAGGAGCTGGTTGGCTTTGCTGAGCCTCCAACCAGACGCCTTGACCCTTTGGCCAATAAGTCAGTGTGGCACAAGCTTTCTTCCTTCCACACCAGTGCAGGTGAGTTACTGGTTTTCACCTCCTCCCAGCTCACAGAGACTGCCATGGGAATCAAACTGTTCAGATACGGGATGCTCCATGTAATCTGGATGAACAGTCACATTGACCCTTGATAGTAGCTGCCAAGCAGCTGGGCATGGAGCAGGATCTGTCCCAGTGCTGCCTTGGGTTACAAGGTCAATGTGTTATTCCTAATCCCCATGAAGATCCTTCTTTGTGTTTGGCCTGTGATCATGAGTATGAAAAATAACCTTGGCACACAATACCCTTCGCAGAAGTAATCCTCCCACTTGGCTCTGCTCCGAGCTACTGCCCCACCAGGCATCCCAGAGCCTTCTGCAGGATCTGCTTCATCCCTGCTCTGCTTTGCTGTGATTTAATCTCTGCCTCAATAAAAGCACCTTGAAATCAGAGCCTTGCTGAAGCCCTCCTGGCACGCTCTATGTCCATGCAGGTCCTCCCTGTTCACTCCCCTGGTGTGTCCCTCAGCATGAGTGAGACACAGGACGTTTAGCTGGGCTGCTGCTGTCCTGGTGGGGCATCTCAGCAGGGACCTCGACCTCTCTTGAAGCTGTCTGCAGGTATGGTACCGTTGATAATGGTCCCTCTAAAGTCTCTCTATACATGCAGGGAGCTTGTTGGCTGTTACTACCCATTTTTCCCATACTGCCCATACTCCTTCCCTACTCCTGTATGCATATTCTCCTTTGAGCTCCCTTTCTTTTGCTCACAGCTTGTTCATTTTGAATTCATCTATGATTTCCTCTTGCAGCTTGGGGCACCCAGACTCTCCTCCTGCATCTCCTCATGAGAGGGAAGAGAGCAACAAAGGACTCTCTATCAGAGCATGGGGCTTCCCCTTCTGCCTCCCTGCACTTGATCCCAGCATCTTGGGAGTAGATCTCTCCCTCACACTCCCCACAGAATGTCTAAGAGGCTTTTAAGCCCCTACTCACATACACGTGCACTCAACTCTCCACTAATCCATGGTGCCATTTAATAGCAGACCCAGCAAGGGCTGGGCAAAACTTGTGAGTTATTAATTCAGCTGGAACGATGGACTAATGAGAGGAACCTTGCAAGCTTCCCTCCCCACTCCTGGTTGCTCAGTGCATATTAATCTTCCTGAGCACATGTGCCGGCAGCATCCCCGGCAGCTGAGCACACGGCTGCGTGTTTGCTTTATGGGCCGTTGTTCCCCGTGCCCAAGACCTCTGCTTCACTTGCTATAGTTCTTCCCAGGGAGTTTGTTCCAAACCAGATGATATATTGGCACGTGGAGACCTGGAGATGGCAGGGGCAGACCGTGCACATTAATGAAGTCCCTGTTAGTACTCGTGTGCTGTTGCCTGGGCAGGGGCACAGCTCAAGCCCTCAGTTCCTCTTTGCCTGGTGGGACTGCGCTGGTCCCTCCTTGTGCGGATGGTGAGGGGCTCTGCGGTACAAGTTTGTCCAGGCAGGCTGGATAACAGCAATTCAGCTGCTATGGGGCAATGCCAGCATTGCTGAAGTGTAATTAATTCTGCATGCTACACAGGGGATAGACGGGAGTTAGAAGAGGCTGTAAAACTCTCCTGGGTGAATGCATCCATTTTAGCTTGAGTTTTGTGAGCTTTCCCAGTTGTATGCCTCCTAAAAATATTCCCATGGAGCCACAAATCCCTGTAGAGTAACTGTAAGGCTGCTAACAAGAGGCTTGCTTTTCTTAGATACACTTAGAAATAGCCCACAGCACTCTCGGGATCTATTGACCCCCAGCTGTAAACCACTGACCTGCAGCGTGTAGAGGAGGGAAACGAGAGGGCAGCGCTGTGATTGCCACCCAGATAAAGCCATGCACACTGAAGGTGCTGGGCCAGGCTATTAGTTTAAAACCTCCTGCCTGCCATTATAAGCCTGACACCATTAGGAAAAAGGCTGTGTGGTCCCTGGGATGCTGGGAGCATCCCAAGGGGGAGCAAGCAGATGTCCTGATCTCATTAGGCTTTGGCATGTGGTAGGGTCCACGTGCACGCTGTCTACAGCATGGATTTCAGTTTATCTTCTCGCTGCTGGAAGGACAGCCATGGGGTTACAGCCTGGGCCTGGGGACCAGAAACAAGTGAGGTTTGATGCTGTCAAGCTACAACACAGTTTTAGGTTTGAGCGTGGGAAGACTCTGCTTCTTCCTCGAGCTCAGATGGTTGCTGTTGCCTGAGCCCTAGGAGCAGGATGTATTTAAATATTACTGCTAATTGAGAGTATTTTAAGTCTGTATTTCTCCTAAAAATTGACTCTCTTGAATTGGAACTCTAAGTAGAGGCATAAAATTACCGTAGGTTAATAAACCCCATGTAAATGCAAGTACTCACAAAACCCACGTTTGCTGCTCAAAAGTTAATGCTAAGCCAACAACTCAGGAGGCACCCAAAACCTGGGATGAAATACAGAATTTGGCAGCAATGGGCTCTGTAAGTGCAGCAAAACGACTGTCTTCAGTTCAAGGATAAGCTTGGTCACATTTAAGATGCAAGCCTCAAAAAGCAGGAAGGCTCATTTTCCAGCCTTGTCCTAGCAGTGACATCTGCAAGGTTGAAATCTATACTGCTGAAAATCCTCAAGGACCCTAGAGCCAAAAAGCAAGCTGAATTCATTAACTACCTCTAATGCTGCCTTTAATAAATGGTATGGCTTTTAAATGCAAACGTATTTGGAGGGACCTTTTTGTCCTGTATCTAGGACAGGTAAGGCAGGCTCATAAACCCAAGTGTAGATTCTGCGTTTGCACATGTTTCAGTTAATTACCATCCAAATTAAAGCTTATTCAGCTGATGAATTAAAATAAAAAAATCAGGCAGTGAATAAATGCAATATTAAGCCTTTCAACACGAAGGGAAAAAAAAATCTGAATAAATGTTAATTGCATAATAGCTCTAATAAGCTGGTTTAACTACAATGGAAGCTGGTGAAAAACAAGTACCAGGCTTTGCTGACCAGCGCCAGTCAGCTTGCTTTAGAATAAAAAGAAGTATCTCAAATGTGAAACAAGATTAGAGTGGATTATTTAAAGGCTTCCTGTTTACAGATTTAGATCAACTTGAATTGAAATCAAATCATCCTTCCTGTCTGGAAAGGGGTTGCTCAGGAAGACGACAGCAGCGGATCAGGGATTATTGCAGGTGTGATTCCCTCTTATTGCCTCTTCACCTTTCTCCGTAGCAGGTGATTCATATTGTTCGTATTAAAAACCCCCTTAAGACTGTGAGATGAGTGGATCATCTATGAGTACTTTTCCAGAGGAGGGGTTATTTATCAGGACATTCCCATTTAACAGAGGAAGCCATAGCAGCTGTATGATGCTGATGATGATACCCTCGCACCAAGGTCCTCACCTTTGCAATGAGGGATTGCCACCTGCCACCATCCGTGTGCACCCAAAAGACGAGACCCTTGTACCCCTCACTGTGCCCAGCTGGGAAAGCATCCCCTCCTTGCAGCACTGCTGCAGATGGGGCTGGTGTGACAGACAGATCCCCATCACCCCGGCTGTGCCAGATGCCTGGCACGTCAGTGTTGCTAAGCGAGGAAAAGTTTTAACACGTTGATTAATGCCCTGACTCTGGGTGAGTAATTAGAATTAATGTGGGATATCAAATCAGGAAATCAGGCATTATTAGGAGGAATTAGTGATTTATTTTCATTTTACACCTGGCTCACCCCAGTCCCCCAACACAGACAGGGGATTTGGCAAGAGACAAAGCTCCTTACTTACAGCACGAGAAGGGAGAAGTAAGTGGTGATGGGAGGAGGAGGAAGAAAGGGCAGAGCACAGCTACTGCGTGGGTAATTGCAAAGTCTCATCACAGCTGCGAGCGTGGTACAGAGCAGTAGCAAGGGACCATCACCATGACTGCTGCTCAGGGTCCCAGCTGGCTGTGGCTGCAATGATGGTGTATGGTCTCCACGCAGCCTTCTCTTCTCCAGCCTGAACAGCCCCAACTTTCTCAGCCTATCTCCATACGGGAGGTGCTCCAGTCCCTGATCATCCTCGTGGCCTCCTCTGGACTTGTTCCAACAGTTTTTGTGCCTTTTTTACTCTCTGCCTCTTCATTCAAGTCTCTGTCCCCAGCCTCAAGAACTAAGGGACTCTTGCTGCTTCCCTGGGTAAAGAACTAGATCCCAGCAGTGAGGAAGAGATGCCTTTCCAACCTCAGTGACTACTCACAGAGTCACAGTCTCTCCTGCCCATTAAACTTAATCCCTCTTTTGAACTCTTTTCAGGCTATTCTTGCTGGACTGCTCTCTACTGAGCTCCCCAATGGCCGTTCCTCAAGGTGTGCTTCCTTTTCCTCCTGATATGGGGTGCTGGGGGCAACAGGAAAGACAAATCTCTTACTCACTCCTTGGGCACACAAAGTGCATCATGCTGGTTATAGAGTCCCTCTGCCTTATTACATCACTGCCGTGAGATGGATGCCATGAGCAACCTGCAAATACTGTGTTCACAGAGTGGGGAGACACCCTGTTAGCTGCTTTCAGGAGCAGATCTGTATTCCATTGCTTTGCTGCCTTTGCTGTGGTTCTGATGAGTTCCTTATGTTAAATTGCCAGGTTGTTGGAGGGGATTTTGGTTGTGTTGATTTTATATTTTTTTTATGATTATTATTTTTAAGTTTCTGCTTCTTTTGAGAACAAGAATGCATCAAGGGAAGACGAAGGATGTGAAGAAGTTGTGCCATTGAGATTAAAGGGACCAAATTTTACCAGCAATCACAGCAAATATCTGACTTGCTTAAGTGAAGCCAATTACTGTATTATTGCCTCCTTTTGCACTATGCACAGTAGGGATGTCACTGGATAATGGTTTGCATGTAGAGTTAATCACTTTGATGCATTTCTGACTGATCCCAGCAAATTATGTTTTGGTTCCACTATATTAAACACAAGAGCAGGGGATTATCATTAATAAATCTAAGGCACAGCATGCATAAATCTTGAATAAATCAAATATCAATTACATAGGCAGTATCTGCTGACATCTGCTTTCATCAAATAATATATTTGAAATAGATTTTATTCCACTTTGTCGGAGTCAAAGGAACGTTAGACTGGTGCGCAAAGACCCTAACTCCAAAGAGCGGGTTATGTAGGAGTGCTGTCTCTTGCTGAGCAACATAAAACAGCCTGTTTTTTTTCTTACTGCCTTTCATTTTTATACATAAATAGCATATTGGTTTCACAGAGTGGTTCACACGGTAAAGAGAGGACTCGTGTCTTTGGGGAGCAGCCTTTCTCTGTGATGCTAAATTCTGTTTTCAAGTGTTTTCTGAAGGCTGCTTCTGATGAGGCTGCCGCGTACTCGCAACCTTTCCATGCGAGGGCTGGCAGGGTGGGGTGGATTCAGCCTGGGATTTCCCGGGGATTGTGACAGGTGGAAAGAAAGTTAGTTAATGCCCGATTTCAAGGGAATTACAGAAAGGGAGGATTAGGTGTGGGCAGAGCCCGGGAGCCTGTGGGTAGGGTGAGTATTTATCTCGGAACACATCATCTCCCTGCCAGGGGCAGCAGAGGGGTGTTCCTCTGGCTTGTGGGAACACGCAAAGCAGGAGTTTAAGGCAATGGTGAGTCCTCCTCTTACCAAGGCAAAGGCCTCGCATGGCTGCAGAAGCGACTCCCTCTATTGTGTGCTCTCCCCTGGGTCTGAATCCATTCCTTTTCATGCACTGAGGGCTCCTCCCTACTCCCTGCCACCCCTCCGAGAGTGATAGAAGTAAGGAATGTGATGTTGGCATAGATTGTCTTCAAATACATTGATCTTTCCTTTACTCTCCCTACTACCATCCCTTCACCTCATTTCCAGATTAATGGAGACTGTGGTGACTCTGAGCACCCACAAAATGAGAGCACGCTCTCTTACTGAAGCCAAAACAAGATAAAACTTAAAAGGTGCACTCTGAACACTTCCACTTCCAGCTCTGCTCGCCCTGCTTCATGGAGACACTTCAGAGATTGGAAATACTGCTTAGCAAGGCCTGCAGATTTCATTTCATGGGCTCTCTGGATAGCAAACAACGCATCTGAAGACCTTGGGGACGTACCACATGACTTCTCTGGGGGTTTATGTAATACACTTAAACTTATGCACAGATGTTTTCAAATATGTGTATACACCATAATAAGCTTGAGTACATGTAGGTGGATTTAGTTTTCTAATGTCGGCACACCATTTGTAAAGAGTGCTTGTTTGTGAGCAAAAATACTTCTTTTCTGTCAGGGCATCTGTTGAGTGTGTTACTTCTGAGGAAATGTGCACATATCAAAATTGTATTATGTGAACACCAAGCCAAAAGGAAAGTAATCTTTTTTCCTTGTTTTTGGAAAGATCTGTCAACCTCTAAATTAGTAATTTCAACAGCTATAAGAGTCCTTTAACTTATGCATTCACAGAAATTAAAGAGTTAGTATCCTATGGATTCATGTATTTGAATATTGCATACTTGTGCATAGTCCTGAAGGGCACTGAGAACAGCAAATGCACTTCATGCAGATCTGTATACTGATTCCTGTGCTCACACCGGCAGGTCCATGGACAGCACAGCACTTGGCATGTGGAAAGTGAAGCAACGGATGTGTGAAGAATTTGTAGGAATGGTGTCCCTTGGGAAATGTTTTGAAAATATCTGACACTTGATATAATCTACTGTATTCCAAATGCAAAATATAAAGAAAGCTCTTCAGAAGTGTTTTTCTGAGCCCCAGGGATGTCCTCTGGCAGAGATGGTCCAGCTGTATCCAGAGAGGGAGGGACTCCACAGCAGCTAGGAAAAATGAATGCAATAAAATAAAACATGACACAAGTGCTGCTTTTGTTTTGGTGGTAGGAATATTTAAGGTGTTCGTCAAGCACATCTCAGGCTCATATTCAAGTCTGATTCCTTTCTTGAAAGAGAATAAATTAAAATATAAAGCTTTAAATTCTCTTCTCAGCTGCCTGGTACAATTCCCATTGCCTTCTGTGGGTGTTACATCTGTGCAATTGGAAGTAGGTTCTTGTTCCCCCTTGCAATCTAATGAGTCCTATTACTGCTGTCAGGTGTCATGATACAGATCTGGGGGTGACAGTATGGATTTGCAGTGGTGTAACCATGTATAATACCCTGTTGTAGGAGGAGCTGTAGTACACTTGAAAATAGGTACATGTTCAGCTTTTGACTGTCACTTTTTTACATGCCCTTTATTTTTTTTACAGCTTTAAAGAGAATTCACTGTAAGAACTGGGCTGCATGGCAGAAATCTGTCTGAGGTAGGGATTCAGAGTGTTGAAACAGATGTTACGGTGACTCTAAGACCTTTCTATAGGAAAACTGGACCTGGCCCGTGCCACTCCACAAGAGGATCTGGAGAGGACAGCAGAAGAGGTAGAAGTCTTTGTTTTTGCTTTCACAGAGGTTTAAATCTCCTTGCTTTGACATGAGTGTTGGTATGTGTAGCATCTTGTGTCTGCTGCAATTGCATGTGTGTACATGTGCCAGTGGAAGGGGAAAGCTGATACCAGGGAGGGATTTCACAGCCAAGTCACATCTCACATACACAAAGCGCAAGGAAAACAGCATTTTTAATTTGATTTGTGTAGAGGATTTTTCCTGGGGTTTGTTGGTTTGGGTTTTTTTTTAGGGAGGTATATGAAGCATAAATCTTATTTCACTGTATCACCACCACCTTGCCCACAAGTCATTTCACACATTTTCATTCTTTATTTCTATATTCTATATTTTACTAAAGCCTCTTTTTATCTTGGTGGAGTCTTATTGCCTGAGTCCTTCGCCACAGGCCACTAGTCTGGAATAGGTCTGAATCTTGAGCTCAGCCATAATGTTAGAAGATACAAAAGAGGGAGAGGTGAAGGGAAAGATAAGAGCAAGGACAAAAGGCCACCCGTGAGATGGATGGGAGCAACCAAAACTGCCAGCAAAGAGAGCTCTGGCCACTGCTGCTGAGCTTCGTGTCTCTACAACATGTCAAAGTGTAGGGACGCTGATAAGTAGATAATAACATGAGGGGATACAGAACATGGTGTTTCATACAGTCTGCCCTTCAGGCTGTATGCCCAGCCTCCTTGTCCCTGTGTCAGCCCATGCAGCTCAACATCTTTGTGCAGGTCTGGACCTCCCCTTTGCCACAACCTCCAACACTGTTTTCAAGGATGGGCCAGGGCCCACTGTCACAGTTTTCAAGGATGTGACAGAAGTAGCCCCTAGCTTGTCATGTGAGGTAGCTCAGTTTAAGGACAAATCATTCCCAAAATGAATTTGTCCATAAAATTGTGTGGGATTTGGGTTGAAAGGAAAAGAAAACAAAATACATAGGTTTGTGTAAGATGGTGGGAGATTGAAAATGCTGCCATTTCCATGACCTTGTTTCTTATTCTGCGAGTTTAATTGGTATCTAGCAATTATCTAAAGTGGCTAGCAACAATAATGCAAGTATTTACAGTCATTAGCAACTCATCATGTTGGAAAATAAGCCTATTGAATATTAAATTAAGTCAGACTGCTTAATTAATACCATCTCAGGGTTGTCCTAAAGAAATTTCCCTACTCTGCAGGTCTACATGGATGGCAGAGTACACACTCATAAGCTAAACTATGGGCTTTGAACCAAGCTGGCATGACATGTTACTGAAAGCAGTGAGATTTGTATAGTGCAGGCACTTTGCAAAACCTGACTTCTGCAAGAATGAACGTGGCAGACTTCCCAGATCTTTTATATTTATTTATATGTACAGACACATATATAATCTGCCTTTTAGTTAATTAGCTAATGTTTGTAAAGTGCTTTGAGGATTAAGTGCTATATAAGTGCTAATTATTGTTATTATTATTAGCTCTCAGTAGACAAGGTCAACCAGGAAGACTGTATCTGCTAATGAAGACTGGGTAGACCGCTCTTCTTTCTCCCCTCCATCCCCACCATAAGAAAAAAGATGGTGTTAGGCAGTAGGAAGGATATCCTTTCTGCAGATGGACCACCAGCTCTTGCAGCCTCATGCAGGAGGACAAATTGACTTTGCATTAATGGTTGGGCTGTGAGCTGGGTTTGATTGTTCGCCACCTGGTTGGGGCTGAACATGAGCTGTGGGCAAGCAAGGAACCAGGGCCTCAGGTGCCTGGCCCAGATTGTGCCTCGATGCCTTATTTTACACTGAGTGTGGGGGGGTTTCACATTTTCCCATCTGCCTTGCTTGATGCTGTATAAGTGGCTGTTAGGTGCAATAAGAGAGATACAGTGCATGTACAGAGTGCCTTTCAGTCTTCTTTATGATTTGCACATATTAAGTTGCCCTCATAAAATCCTTTCAGGGAAAATGGATTGTATTTAGTCCACACACATACACATAAATATATTTAGAGAGGTTCATGTGTACATATCTGTCTCAGGGAAAGAAGCAGCAAACTGAGGCAATGAAAAGTTGAAGAGAAGCCCAAAAGTTTGGCATCAGGCTCCATAACTTTTGGTCAGACACTGTCTGTGAGAACAACAGAGCAAATCACATTTCGTTCTTTCTAGGCTTCTGACTAAGATTTAATTGCTCTTAAATGTTTATTTGCACACTTTCATGTAGATACATCCATGGCAACATGGGTGTATGGTGGTGTCATTTGGTGTGGTATTTGGTTAAGTAAATCTTATTATCTTCAAACTTTTTAATTGCTGGCAGGTAGTAACTGGTTCTCAAAACTTCTGTTGGCCAATATTGAACTATTACTCCTTGTTTTCTTTACCAAATAAAGAGACATACGATTTTGGCTTCATGGCATCCTTTCATTTATCTCCTCTTGTAAAAGCTGTGTCCAGACCCCTGTACAATCATCTCCTTCCCCCAGCAAACCCCACAGTGCTGCCAGAAGCATGCAGGAGAACAGGGTCCAGCACACACAACTTGCTGACAGCCTCTGCCAGAAACCCCCATGCTTGTCTGTTGTCATTCTGATAGAAAACATGGGCCCTGAGTCAAAGAAATCAGAATATTTGTGGTGAACAGCTAAAACGTTTCAGGGGGCTGAATGCAGGTTTCAACCTGGCTCATCCCGTGGCAGCAGCCATCGCTACAACCTGGCTTTGTTAAACTTTGTGTTAAGAGTATGGATAAGGGAAAGAAGGAAAATTAGTTAAGGCACTAGATGTGGTCAATATAAGGTACTCCTTTCACTTTAATAGTATTTTCTTTCTCTTTCACTGTATTGAATTTTTATAAACTCCCTTTTAGCTTGAAAGTCTCTTAAAATGACTTTAAATAGGATGAATGTTCTTTGGGGGAGAAAAGAAACACAGTTAGTTGAGATAGGCTGGAGTTGCTATTTCAGTTCTTGCAGCTAAAGTTCAAGCCTATTTCTTTGATGACAAAGCAAGCACACAGGGAAGAGGAAAGAAAAGACCAGTGAACAGTCAGCACCAGAGACAGAAGCTGTTTTCTTCTGCTCGCTGGCTGCTACAGCTCTGCCAGCTGCCCTGAGACCTGACAAACTCAGCTCTGCTGGATAGTTTAAGATGTTGTTTCTTAGTCTGTGTTTCATTTGTGGTCACAGAAGCCTTGTGAACGATAGAGTCTTGCTTGGCATGGTGAAATCTTTCCTGATTAAAAGGACAGCAGAAGTCAGGTTGAAGAAGAGCAGAAGTAGAGTGAGGAGGGCAAGAGGGAGCAACCTGAGCTGCAGCAATGCAAGGCCGGTGATGCCTGTGTCACAAGATTTCAGCTAAGCTGATGAAGAGTGAACCATTGCCAGGGTCCTGCTGTCTTTGTTGGTTGGGTTATGATCTAAATGATCACTGTCAGGCCAATGGAGATGGTGGTGCTGGGCAAACTGGGGTGAACAAGAGGAAGGCATGTCAA
This sequence comes from Coracopsis vasa, assembly GCA_026283785.1. Lineage (NCBI taxonomy): Eukaryota > Metazoa > Chordata > Aves > Psittaciformes > Psittacidae > Coracopsis > Coracopsis vasa. Next base: position 17,255 of record JANHGB010019455.1, read on the forward strand.
CTCACTCTTTTATTAAGCCCTTACTCCTAATTTCTGATCTTCCTGCCCTGTTCCAATGCATTGCTCACTTTCCACTCTAACCTGCATGCTGTCCTTGGAAGAGACATATTTCAGTAAACTTCACCTAATTGGGATGTATTCCCTTGAAACTTTTTCTGGGTGTTATGACTAAAATGGGATGTAACTGGCAGTTAGGCTTTGGTTCCGTCAGAGCATCTGGACCCCTGCCCCGTGACACCCTGCACAGGAACAGACGTTATGGAATTGCAGGGTTCTCACGTCAGCTGGCATTGAATAAGACCTTTCTCACTTCTGCTGCATCCCACGGGAAATGAGGGCTTAGACCCTCCTAAACTGACTGCAGAGGAGGTGGGATGAAGAATGAAACTGTCTGCGTGATAAGCTCAGGGGAATGCTTAATAGTTCCTTAAAAATATGTGTGCACTAAGAGCTCCATCGTGCCAGTGTGCATATTCCTGCATGCTTTGCTGTGCCTGAATTTGTCCAAATTTACATCCAGCACATTTTCCACACTCTGCTGAGTTTTTCTGGGCTTGTTCTCTGCACCCATGGTAATCTTGAAACTAGAGGTCTTTTATCTGCTGTCCCCAAACCCAGTATCCCAGATTTACCTTACCCTGCAATGTGCTGTCTGCCCTCAGTTTTTTTAATGAGTGAGTTATCACTGTGTCGTGACACGCTGATTTGGGTGAAATGGGATAATTAGTGAAAGGAAGTTATGTATAGTTATAACTTGTATTGTTTAAGTATTATGTATAACATGCATTGAAAGGAAGTTATGTATAGTTATAACTTGTATTGTTTAAGTATTGCATATAACATGCATATATGTATATGTATAACAAGGTTATATGTATATGTGTATATTATGCTTATAAAAGTATTTTAGTATATAATTATGAATTATTACATAACTAAATTATAGTAATTACTGAAAAACTAATCGTATATCATTATATTATAATACCATTGTATTATTATTTATAGGTGTATGTAAGAGCTCAGGAGATAGCTTGGATGGCTGAGTGAAGATCAGACATAAATCTGATTAAAGCTCAGTTGCTCAATTGAAGTCAATGAAGCTATCAAAGTGCAAAATGCACTGTTTTCTTTTTCTGTAACTATGCCTGGATTTTCAGGGTAAATAATTTGGTTTCAAAACTTTCCTGGTAAATATATTCTAGTTAGTTATCAGAACCATCCACTGCCAAAGAAAAATTGCCTGTATCGGAAGGGTTACAGTGGAAACAGAAAAGCATAGAGAAAGGCGAATATATGGAATGACTTTGATATGAGAGGTAGTAAATAGACTCTATGAGATACTGATTAGCCTATAAAAGTGAAGCTCGGGTGAACCTGATAATGGTCTGAATGGTGGGGAGCAGGTTCCCAAGCAATGACTTTTTACTGCTGTTCATACCACTAGATCTGGAGGGTGCTCCCTGAAATAGTTAGGCAGTGAGTTTAAATCAATGAAAAGGAAGTTTTTCTCCCTCCCCTGCTTCCCCAACACCCACAGTGCACAACTGTAGTGTGAAACTCCTTGTCACAGGATGTTGTAGAAGCCAACAGTATAAATGGGTTCAAGAAGGGATTAGACAAATTCATGGAGGAGAAGTCTACTGAGAGCTATTAAACACGAAGGTCCAGATGCAACCTCTGGCTCAGGAAGTAAAAAAACTGCTGATTGCTGGAATCCAAGAGGTTATACCAAAGGAGGGATCGCTGTAATTGCCATGCTGCTTATATTTGCCTCTGAAGCACTCACTGCTGACCAGTAGGGAAGATGAGATACTGGGGTGGATGGGCCATTGGTGACTCAGAATGGCTCATCTATTTTGATGTTCTTAATTTTGTAAAATGGATGGAGAAGTTACCTCGTTTTTCTTCCCTCTACAAGCTGAGATTCACCACTGCCAAGAAATCAAGATTTCCAACTGCTCAGGATACTCAGGACAGGCTGCTCAGAGCCAGCAAAGACTCAGTGCAGCACATTAAGTATAATATATTCCATGCTGGCTGCTGTGTCTGCCCAGGGCCAAGTGAGCATGTAGCCCAGATCAGTGACTGGATCCACTGCTTCTCTGTGGGTGCAAATGCCCATTTGGTTATATGAATAAAGATACTCAAGCAAAGTTGACTTCAACCTTGGGCCTGGAAATTCAGGAAGAAAAAAGCTTATTACTTGTTCTACCTCCTTCCTTGGAGTGGGTAGGAGTGGATTAAGCAGCAAGGTTGGTGGATGGAGGAAGGGTTAACTGCCTGCATGTACAGCACCTTAAGTCACTGCTCTAAAAGCTGAGCAGAGAAGATAAGAGTTGGTGAGTGTGTAGTGGTGGAGGGGTGAAGGTAACCTGCTGTAGACTCAGCTGCATGACTTATGTCCTCAATCCAGATTAGCACCAATGATGACCTCACTCAGCCTGGCCTGTAAAGAGTAATGGGTTGTTCACACTAAGGAATGAGTTAACCAGGCTGCAAACCACCTCATTTCCTTGCATAGCATTGGTTCAGGAAACAGGCACATGTTGGCCCAAGTAGACCTTTGGCAAAATTCATATCCACACTGTAAAAGCATGGAAGGAGCTCAGAGCTGGTGGGCTGTCCCTTGGGCAGTAGCCTCCAGGGTTAGGTCTTGGGAGGGTCTGCCCTGCTGGGTGCTGTGTGATCACGCTAAACTATGGTGCAGACTTCAGTGTTTGCCCCAGAGAATGACTTGGGCCTGAGGGCCTGGACACAAAACAGCTGAAGTTGGAAGCAATTTGGAGGCTAAGCTCTGCTTTTGAACCTTCTCCAGTGTATGTGTGTTTACCCAAAGCTGTCTTCCCCTCTCCCTTCCCCCTGGCATCCCCTCACCTAATTTTTCATGAACGTTGCCACTGGGGATTCGTATATGAGAAATGAATGAGGCAAAGAAAGCAAAGGGAGGAGGAGGAGAGCTGTACCTCTTCTGCAAATGCAGTAATTCACATGGGGGAATGCACTGCTAAAGTTTCTGCCTTGACGTGTGTATGTGAAACGTGGCCAAGTTATGGTTTCTGTGGGAATTGTACGTTTGAATTTTCTGCCTTTTGTGTGGTTAAATTCTCAACCACAACATTGCATTAAATAGTCGGGCTTTTTTTATATTCGTTGTTGCACCCATAAAGCTTAATGTTTTGCTTCTTTACAAAGGTGGGAGGGTATTTGTGTGTTTTTGTGCTAGGGCGATGACACGGCGGTTTACTTTAAATCGGAATGCGGAGGATACGCTCGGATTTCTGCCAAAATAGAAAGGGGGGATGGTGTTGGGAGCTCTTTCTAGCAAGAAGGGATGGCTCAGTGACAGGGGTGTACTGCCAGACCAACAGCAATTAGACTAGGGGACAGGGACAGGGCTTGGGGTTTCCTGTTGTGATACGCATTTTATCTCTAAGTAAGCAATTCCAAACTTGCTTCAAATCGTAGAACCCACCAGTTCTGTCTGCTCTTCCCCCCATCTCCCCTCCTCCAAATATTTGCTCTACAGACTCTGGAAAGTGTTGTCTGTGACCTTTGTAGAAAAACTGCACCAGATGTACACCCATTAGAAACCAGCATCACAAAGCAACATCAATTGCTGCTGTGGTTGAGACTTTTCTCCGCCAGCCAAGCATCAATGTGATGTTAAGGTCTGGTTTCCCATCACCCCCTATAGGAGCCTATAGAAGGTCAAGAATGAAACGTGGGAAGCAGCATGGGGAACCAGCACCATGTCCACTTGCTGTGTACATGTGAGGCTGCCAGTGCTGGAAGTTGTGATGTCAGTATAGATGAGGGTTGTGGTCCATTGAAATGTAAATTGGACGGGTTTTGCAAGAAGTGTTTATATTCCACGTCAGCAGTAGGCTGAAAGGTGAAGGCTTAAACTTGACAAATACATTTTCTTTTAACCGGTGACCAGCAAAAGAAAATGGATATTTACAGGTCCTGTGAAACCCATTCGCTTGGGTTGGGTTCGCTATTGCAGCCCTGAAACAGTCTTAAGACATTAGGAAATCGTCTCCCGTAGCACTGAGGAGCGTCAGATAGGCTGGGGAGGGAGGGTGCTTCTTTCTGCTTCTTTTTAGTTTTGCTTTGTTTGGACGTTGTTTCCAAATTTGTTCTTTGAAAACACAAGTTCCACCTTCTTGTAGCCACCAAAAGCAGTTAAACCTTTCCAACCAGGGCCCTGGTCCTGATGGCAGTCAGGCACAGCTTAGAGCCTTGCTGGCCCTATCTTCTTGGAGATGGAGATCTGGAAATGAAGGGGAAACCAAATCACCAAGGTTTGCTCTTGTGGGAGCTTCACAGAAGCTTCCCATGTCTTTTTCCAGCCTGCTGGCTGGGAGGCGTTATCTTACTTTTCAGTCTTGCTTCAAATGTCAAGTGAGTCCATTAATGTCCCTGGTATTTTTTGCCTTGTTCTTACTGTTTGCTCCTTTCTAGCTAAGAAGCAGTGAGCCTGACTATATCCATCACGTATTTAAAAACTAAGTTTGTCCTTCTGGCCTTCACACTTGCCCATGAACCCACTGTCTGTGTCTTCTTACTGTATGCTGAATTTCCACATTTCCTATGGGCAGAATCTTCCAAACCAGATGGAGGAGAATCTGTTTGTTCTTCCCTTTCCTCCCGCAAAGAGTGTTCAGATGCTTTTGAAACGCTGAGACTGAGCTGAGGCAGGCACATGCAACCGTACGTGTGTAACCGGTGTTTATCCCCACAGGATGAGCTCAGGGCTCTGTATTCAGACCTAATGGGTAGGTAAAAGGCAACTGGTTTTAAAACTACTTTAAAAGAATGTAAATCTATTTCCTGTTTTTACCCACCAGGTCCTTGAACAGCTTCTGATGTTTTTAAAAGGCAAATGACCAATTTCTTTCACTCTCCCTGGAATAAAATCCTGTCCATTGGAGCGGGTGGGAGGTTTGCCTTGCTCTTAAGGAGACTGGGGCTTTGTCTTGCACATATCCTGGTAGGAGAAGCCTTGAGTATTTCCACAGGGTTTTCCCCCTTAACAGGGTTTTCTGGCCTGTTTGAGAAAGTTTTCCTCTCACTCTGCCTCTGTGACAGCTCTAAGGGCATAGGCAAGGACGCTGTCAGCAGAGAAGCTGAGTTTATTGGCTATGGATCCCGTGATTTGGATACTTTCTGCCCTTTTTTGAAACAATTCTTTGGTTTTGAAAGCAAATGGTGGTTATAATATAGTGAATTGGACACTAAATTTCTATTAATTCATAAAAACTAAAATAGAATCCATTAGGAGTAGTTTGGTATTGGTGTGAAAGGAGATGTAAATTATCTACTATCATGCTTGAAATGCGAAAGCTAATCATGTTTGGCATCAGGCCAGCTACCATTAAAGTAATTATTTTTAATCATCAGCACTTGGTGACATGAATACTCATATTTGTTGATTTACTGTGGAAAGCACTTTATATTGTAAATAAGAAGCTGAGAAAATATACATTTTGTTTTAACGATAATAATAATTATTCAGATAAAAAGACATTTGCTTTTATGAAGCCAAAAGAGTCGGTTTCTGTCATCCCCCCCCCCCATCAGTCGATATAATCAGCTTGATCTAATGCCTGTCATAATAAATGGAAAGCCCACCGGCTGCAGAGGGGTTTGGATCCTATTCTTGTGTGATTGCTACATTTCTTATTCTTTAAAATTACTAATGGTGAGTTCTCCTCAATCACTGCAGTTGAAGAACTCCTTTTTGGCAGGAGGGAGGTGTATGTTGCTATAAATTCAAGCTGAGGTGTCTTATGTGCAACCTTTATTTTAAGATAAACTGTAAAATACTGTAAATGGTCTACATGACTTAAATTAGAATTCCCAAATTTAGCTTATTTTCATTAGTTTTTTGATGAATCTGAGACTCGTAATTGCCTGTATGAGTTCAGTAAATAGAGATATAAGTGCCTTCCTTATTTGGGACCACTGGGAACCATCTGTCTTCTACAGGAATAAAACTGTATGTGCTGGCATTGTGTGTCAAAATGTTACTCTAAAATTTGGAAGTATTTAATAAGAGGACCAGCAATACATACAGTGAACATCTCATAAATATGACTGAAGGTCTGTATTTACCCCAGTGGTCCAGCTCTCCAAAATATACGTGTCTGGTTTGAAGAAAGTATGCCCTTGATTTCATGGACATAGACTTTTTCAGTATGAAATATACAGTATTTAGGTAAAAAAAAGACTTAATTAAGCAATCAGTAGAATAAAAAGCTTATTACAGGGTGTGCGAGGGCGTGGGAATAGCGTACGCTCGGAGTCTCAGAGGCAGTTCCATCGCATGCATTTTTGACAGAGTATTTTGTACAAGACAAATTATAAAAGCACCAAGTACCCCAAACAGGCAAGTAAAACAGGAAAGCAAACAAAAACTCATCCCTCGATTCCCTCCTTAAGTAAGCAAATCCAACCAAACATACTCGGTTTCCAAAGCTGTGAGAGCATTGCCACACTAGCTGCAGGGCAGTGCAGCAGGAGGTGGCCTTGTGTTGGTACCCAGGAGGCTTAGTGGGAGTGTTCACTTCTGTTTCTTTGGCATCACATCACTCAGCATCTCCACCACAGTGCTCTGTAGGTATTGATTTTTGTCGCTGCCTGCAATTTCCTTTTCTTCTGATTTTTGACCATGTTACATGGTGTGACACTGAGCATACCTTGGTTTGGCAGAGGTTTGCTGTATTGCTGTGGAAGGGGTTGTGCTTTCCTGAAGTTTTCACCTCCAAACCCCCATCCTCAAAATTTGTACCTTCTTTGAGCCTCTTTTCTTCAGAGTATGGTCTCTGTAGACAGCCCTTGTAGGATGATATCTATTTTATCTAGATTGAGGAGCTGCTATCAGCCTGTTCTGGTTGGGGCATGCAAAGCTTTCAGATGGTTACTAAGCCTGGAGATATCTCTGCTTGTACATCTAGTTTGGAGCACAGGCATGTGTGGAAGGCTCTACACACGAACTGCTTTTAATATTGGCCCACAAGTTAGCTAGGGCTTGAAACTGGGTCTTTCTAGTCTAAACATTCGGGTGCGAGTGCTTAAATAAAAAGGCATCAATTTGCCCACAGTCCTTACTGATGGAAACATGGTATGTGATTGGTTTGGGTCATTTCTTAAAAAACCAACCAAACGAAGACAAACACTTTGGGGGAGGAGGGTTAAGAATGCCAAGTAAGTGTTTTAAAATGACCTAGGTCAAAAGATAGAGATCAGAATTTACAATATTGTTTTAGTTGGTTGTGGAAGTAAAATTCAGTTGGATTTTTCTGAAGGCCCAAATGTAAGCAGATAGTTGGGGCAGTGCTGAATCAAAATACTTCCTATTCTCATATATTTTAGTTCTTTCTCCTTGACAACAACATGAAGGGTGAAGATGTTCTCTTTACTGACAATGATTCAGTCCTATGTAAAAGAATAATTTAAGCAAATTCATCCTTTACTAGTAATTCTTTAGAAAAGGGAGATTCCCAAGTCAAATAGTTCTTTGTGGAGGATTGTGCGTTATCCTGCAGGCAGTTCCAATATCAGCTTAATTGATTTCTCATCGGAGCTGGAAGGAAGAAAAATAACAAGTTTTGAAATTTTTTCATGAAACTTTTAAGGGGAAAATCCTTTCCTTGTGTTTTTAATGTTTGGCTTCATTCGGAAATGCATTATCCGTAAGTTTCAAATTTTTCCAACAAATGGGTTTATAACGAGGACTCTGAAATGTTCCTTTTAGAAAAATGTCAATGTAGATTGCTAACTCAGTTTTCTTAGGGCATGCTTCTGCATTTATATAATAATACAGTGTAATAAAATATCAAGAAATACATTAATTTTAAAAAGGAAAATTCCAGCTCTTTCATTCCAAAATACTGCACTGTTTTGAACTGTTCACCCTACTGTATTTTTTTTTCTACAGGACCATTTCAGCAAATATTGCATGAACTTGTGATGGATTTTGATTGACTGCTTCATTCTATTCTAAGTTTTTCTAGGCACCTCCCATTAACTTTGTAGCCCTTTATTCAGCTTTACCAAAGCTTCCTGCATTAAATTTTGCTTCCACAAGCATTTTTCTCATCCATCTTCTCTCTGACATTTCAACAAAAAAAGGCATTGTTGTCCCTCCCCATGTCCTGCTGTTGTGTTTTCTCAGGTTGTTGGATGAGGTACTATGTGAATTGTTGTATGAAACTTGCACTTGTACTTCCCATGGCCAATAATCAGTGCCTGTGTGAAATGCATAGAGGTCTTGGGTGCTTTGCTTTGCTAAACCCGTCCTCTCCTTCTCCTCATCAGCATGCAGCGCCTATCTCTTCGGCTTTTGAAGTCTGCATGCTCAAGCCAGGGAGTGTCAGTGGCAGAGCAGATTTGTAGGAAGAAGTGTCAATGTGGGTTACCTTCGATGTTAGCTAGATGGTGCTAAAGAATTTTTGCTTGTTATCGCTAAAGGAGAGCAGTTGGAGTGCAGTCCTCCTTTCAGTTCCTGGGCTTGGAATTAAAAAGCAGTGCTGTTGCTTTGTCCTAAATGCAATATAAGCTGCAGCCAATGCATAGAAGGAGTTAAAACCAGTGAAAGACCTACTCCAGAGCGCTATATAAGTTAGGCCTATTGGTTTCAATGACTTCAGTGTGCTGTGGATCAGCCCCAGGAGCCTTACACATATTTTGACATAAAAGAGGTTTTGCCAGTGGAGGACTCCCTCTCCTGTGCCTATTTCCAACCCACTGGAGCACCGATGGTCTTCCAGCAACTGGCAGGAGCTTTGTGTTTCACTCTCACAGTGCCTGTCTTGAGAGAGTACAAATTTCCTCTTGCCTGCTGTGTCCTACAGCAGTTTGGCAATTTTCAGAAGTCAATAATTTAGAAAGCAAATAAAACCAAACAACATCACCCCTCCAACTTGCAGTAAGTGCTCTTGGAGCCCAGGTTTCCTTGCTTTTTGAGTGCTGCTGTTTCAGATTAACAGAGTCCTGGCTCTGATAAATACTAACAAAGTGTAACAAATGATCAAAGCTGCATTTACAACCCAATGAGCTTGAAATGTTGATCTGGATGACATAATAATGATAACCAGTGAGACGAGGCACACGGGACTCTACCCCTCCAGGTACTGGGAGAGAAGTGCAGGTATTAAAAATGACTCCACTTCTTAGGTCATCAGATTACTCCCATTCTGATATAAGTGAAAGACAAATGCAAGACCCTTCCTTTCCCCCAGAAGAGCCCTGCAGCTGCTTTGTCCTGTTCATATCTCTTTGATAGTAATTCACTGTTTTGTACGGATTATGAAGTTTGGCTGATAACCCAGTAATACTGAGTTATTCATGACCACTCTCTGTGCTGCTGGAGATCTAAGCCTCTTGCCTGTAGTTCAAAGCATGGTGGAAGCTGAAATGTTCTTTGCAAAGCCTTTGCAAGGCCATAGTCACAGATGTTTAGGGCATGGACTTTGCCATCTGAGGGTTTCCTGTCATCTGTCAGAAGATTGGCTAGATGATTAATGACAGACAGCTTGGACATACCATAACCACAATCTCCTTTAGAGCTTGGCTGCCTCTGGTCTCATGATAGCCTCTCCAACAGCAGCCCGTCTCCTTAAAATCTTCCAGAATCATGCTTCCAGCAGACTTCCTTTCCTCCTGTAAAATGGAAGTGCCTACTACTGGTCTTAGACCTAGCAGATGAGAATGAGCCTTCCTTGCCATGCTCTCTTTTCTCTTTTCGGTCTTTGACTGCAAAGACTGGATGTGTGGGATGCTCACATTCCTCAGCGCATCTTAACGATAACTCACTTTTCTGTAAAATCAGCAGTACCTGCCATTAATTTCTAGCAGGTGGCTTTTGCAGGTAGGAACAATAGACCTTGTACCCCCAAAGTCACCAGTTGGGTGATACGGAAGATAGTCCGTTTGTGCATGTGGGGCATGCTCTCACAGTGTTGTGAACATCTTTGCTCTACAAGTCTGGTCCTGATGTGGTGTCACTTGCTTTGAATTTGCAGCAGACAAGGATCACTTTAAGGAGAATTCCTCTACTGCTGCTCTATTATGAACAACCACCAGCCACTTCTTCCTTTCCTATTTTCTCCCAGAGAAAAAAAAACATGGCAATCAGAAGAAATTTGTTCCCTGTGGGCCAAGGAGCGTAAGCATCTTAAAAATACTGGGCTGAATCTTCAGCAAGATGTAAGTAAACAGTAGCACCTTTGACTTCAAAAGAGCTTTTCTCATTTACCATCTGAGACTCCTTCTTAGTGTGACATTGTGAGAGGATATTCACAATATCTAGGTTTAGAGGATAATTTCTCTAGGTTTCCCATAAAGTTGACAAGGAGACACTCAGTCTCTCTGGAAAGCAATTACAGCATTTAAATATGAATCTGAATTACTCTATGGGAGAAGCTATCTTTTTTTACTGTCCCCTCCATCCACATCTCTTTTCCCCCTTAACCATCCCTGGACCATAAAGACTCTCCCAGGTTAAGTACCTGAAGCAAGGTGCTTAAAATTTGGCCAGCTGAGTAGCATCTCGTGTCACCACCTTCAGCACTAACTCCAGAGTTGATTCATCCAGCCGTTTCTTGAGGAGTTCCTCAAAGCAGCTCCATCTGTTTGTCCAACCTGAAAAAACCTCCCAAAACATCAGTAATGAGAAGTGGAACTGACAAGTACGTGGATAGGTGTGAGCGCTTTTCTACAGCCTTCTAAGCTACCCCAAAGTCCTTTATCCCAAACAGTGTTACCATATACGACAGCTGGCCTCAGACGCAGTTCTCTGAGCAGTGAGTTCAATTAGCTTTAATACTTTGAACATTTAAATAGTTAACAGTAAGCAAAGTTCCTTAGAAGCAGAGGGGGGCGACTGCGTGTGCGTCTGCTGAAGTTGTCAGGCAACGATGGCAAGAAAAAGGGGAAAAAAAATGATCTCTAATTGCTTCCAGATAATGCCTTTTGGATAGGGCTGAGCGAGAGCAAGGGGAGCTCATGCTCTGACAGAGGGACTGCTCCGAGCCAGAGAGAAGGCTGCTGCAGCCCTGCCATCTCTCCAGCCCTGCCTGGCAATCGTCTTCCTGCCGGTGGAAAAAGGGCTACTTTGCCCAAAATGGCCCAATTCTCCAGCTCTCCGCAATACCCCTCACCACAGGAAGCTTGTGGAAAGCTAAATGCCCAGGGCGGCAAGCCAGCAGACCTAGGTCTGCTGCTGGCTTTCTTCACGATCGTGGGCTCATTCTGTGGCTTCTCCGATGCTCTGTTCTCCCCGCCAGTAAAATCTGAGATAAATCTGAGCTGTTGAGGGCCATATTTGTTAGCTAATTTGTCCAGATCCTACAGTAGCAAGTGGCATCGTCTCATTGATATACAGATAAATTCCTGCAGCTTTCAATGTATCCTTAGCTAGAAGTATAACCCTCGCACAAATCTGCCTGCTTTGCTCTCTTTCACATTATTTTGTGGAGTTTGTTCATCTCGGTGTTGGCAGAAAATTGGATTCACATATTTTTTGCTGCAATTGGAAAACAAAAGCAGAAGGAGCTGGGAGAGACGGCAGCAGAGAGCACTGAGGAAACGTCATTGGCTGCAAACAGCGTTAACAATCAGTGCCAGAACCAAGGGAGGAGTAATAAGGTCATATATTCTGTGATGACAAGTGGGAGAGCTTCTACTTGAACTACCAGGACTCAGCTCAAGCAAGTCCTGCCACCAGTCCAGCCCTGGCTATGACAAACCACTTTCAAAGGTGGCTTTTCAAGAAAGCCTGATTTCTGAAGAAGCATAGAAAAAAATGAGATAGAAAGACAGTCAAAGTATTTAGTTCTTACTAGATTATACAGAACTAATTAACTGCTCTCCAAAGCCTCCACCAGCTTCAGCTGTGTTACAGGGACAGACTACAGTCCTGTGTTTTCCTCTGCTTTGTCTCAGCCTCGGGCAATTCTTTATCAGACTCTTCTGATATTTAAGAGCTAGGCATTAGAAATGCAGCTTAAAATGGAAGCTTGGTCTTAGTTTATGGTTGCATGAGGTTGTATTATTGAGGTTACCTCTCTTTGGGAAAATCTGTATTGGCCATTGTCAGCCCGCAACGAAGATGCTTATCTTAGTACCCATCCAGGTGATTGATTGTGTCCAGTCAATAGTGTCCTGTGCTGATGTCTTTTTCTATCTTAGATTTTTTTTTCTTTTAAATCTCACTGTGGAGTTGAAACCACTTAAATATTTTATTACAGAAAATGTAGGCTCAGCATGTAAATTTAGCAGTTGAATTATATTTATATCCATGCACATGCACATACTTTTACAGACCCAGGGGTTTTATTTTATCTAAACTAATCTAATACTAAATGGTTGGATTGTAGTGGAATTGTTAACAGTGTATATGAACGTTATTTTCTATGAGGAGTTACACAAGTCTCCAGTAAAGCGGAATTGTGGTTTCTTGCAGTTGGAAAGATCAGAGAGTGTAATAAAAGGAGCCCAGAGAAATGGATGACCCTAACAGGAACGAGATCCACAGGAACATCTTGTGTGAATTCATTGCTGCATGTTGACATCCAGTGGAGAAATGGTCTCAGAAAGCCTCCTTTCATCGTCTATCCAGCAATCTTAGGCAAAGGCCCTGAAAGTGATGTTGCTTAGGTTAACCAGAAGCTTTGTCTTTCAGATGGATTTAAGAATTTAGGTCACTGTCAACAGTCACTGCACGGAAGATGGTGGAGATTCAAGATATTTATAAAGCACCACACTTCATCTAGAGCCTTCCCTGCTCATGGCTGAACTGATGTAATTGAGTTTATGAGGACCCATCATCTGTTTCAGTCTAAAGTCAGCTGGGTTAATTTAAGGCAGGGCTGACTAGCTGGCAGTGGAGAGCACTTTAAACTTACCCTAGCCATTACTGCTGCAGTCTGGCCTACTGCCAGTGCGGAGTCTACAAGGAGTTGGAGTATATTTAGCTTCAGCTTATTCTCTGCCCCCTCAACTTACATGCTGACCCATGCCAGCTGTGACTCAACTCTTCCTGGCCCCTTCTTTTGACATCCTCCAACCTGTCTGCTTGTTTGGATTCACACTGCTTGCTAGTGTCGTACTGATCTTCGAGCGTGAAAATCTGACTGATGCTTGCTTGGAGACCTTGGACAAGTCATTTAAGTCTTTACGCTGGGTGTTGAAGTGCTTGTATTTCAAAGTTTTACTCGTTTTGAAGGGTGGTGAGGGGTATTTTCCATGCACTTGTATCGTAATCTCACTTCACCTGCATTTTAAAGTACTTCTTTTCAACAGTTTAACAGCAAGTTTTAAAGTGAGTTCACCTAAGGCAGAGCTGGGAAAAACTGGCCATATTTAATATAGGACATAGCATGTATTTGTAGCATTGTGAGACAAGTCAGTCAGGGACCATGTGTTTATTACTCCAAGAAGAAATACAGCCCTGCTGTTATTACCAAAACCACCTTAGCCCTTACTGTATTTAGGGAAAGGTGTTCCAGATTATAGTTTCCTCCACCAAACACACTTTTTTAATTTTGGAAGCTTCTTTCTCCTCCATTCCAACTTTGACTTCAATTTTTTGTGGACAAAAGATGTCAGGCAGCTTTATAGGATTTCCAGTTACAAATGATACGAGTTTTAGCACATCTCATAGGCAAGGGAATATGATGTGCTTTATGATCTGATAAAAGTAAACCTGAGGGAGCTATTCCTAAAAGTGCCACTCTAGGTCAAGGATGAGATCACATCTGAGAAGGCAGCAATGGTATCAAATACCTTTTGTGAAACAGTGACATAAAGGGCTTTAGAAAGCTTGTCAGAATTCAGGGGTCCTGATTGGCTCACAGTGATGTCAACCATGTGCCTATAATGCTCAGTAAATCTCTCATTCTTTTTCTTTTTTAGGAATAATTGCCCTTCAATAACAGCAACAAGTGAATTTGGGTCACTTGGGGTGCACTGTGAGCTGACTATAATGTGCTTCAAACAGTCACAATGGGACTGAGGAGCAAGGACTGGGAGCTTTTGTCAGGCAGCTTTTGCACGTTGCCCACCTTTTTCACCCCGTCACAGCGGCACACACACGCACCTTTTGGGTTGAAGTTCTTTACTCGCCTTTCCTGGGGCTACCAGAAGGTTCATTTTCTAGTGCAGTCTCATGTATTGCTGATTAATGAGGAAATAGCTTTTTGGCAGCAAAAAGAATAGTCACTCCCTTGTTCTCAGATCACAACTAAATTCTTTCTGGTTAGCTCCAGGCACCACATACAACAGCCTGATGTCTAGACTCTGACAGGTCTGTATCTCCTCTTAAACATGGGTCCATGGGAAATGGCTGTGGTCCACCATGATGACAACCAGTACAACCAGCTGAGAGAGTAGATTCTGTTTGTAAAGCTCACTCTCACTATCATAGACCAGTCTGAAGGATGGATAAGAGAGCTCACACTGGGTTTCCTTCCAGTTGAGACATAGAAGTAGAGTTTGGAGAATCTTGACTTCCGCCTAAGCTTGCCACTGATGTTTTGTGCAGCTTTGGGACAGGCACATTCTCTCTGTACCTCAGTATCTGATATCCTTGATGTAAATATAACTTGAAATGCTTGATTTGTTAGATCAGGCAAAGCATCATGCTGAGATGACTGTGCTTTTTCCATTACCTGATGCAGTGTTTTCGGAGTATTATACCATACTACTGTGTCATGAGCATATCTTCAGGTCCCTGTTTGTAGAGGGAAGAGGAAGCTAATTCCCTGCTTTATGCAAACTTTCTTAGAAGCCAGCTAAAGGCTATGGGAAATTGTGCTAATGGCAGGTGGGAAACATGAGGTAATTCAGTGTTACAGCAATGATGAATACCAAGAAGCTTAATACAAGAAGCTCCACCATGGGTATTGCTTGATAAGTGTAACTGCAGTGTTGTCTGACTCCTGCATAATCAAGAATATAGAGTGCTGAGGTTTTCATAGATGCATCCTAAACATTCATAAATAACATGAACAAACTCCCTGTTGCCTTGTGATGTATGTGTCACAGCTTGCGTTTGTAGTAGAAGTCTGTCCTTTAGATAAAAGAATCCGTGAAAGAGATTTCCACTGTTTGGGATTTGGTTCGCTATCTGAGAAAAGATTGAAACTATTGAGATAAATTCAGAAAGGTACGTAGGAAAACTAAGGCATGTTTAAAGGCGAATGCAGAGAGTAGCCTAAAGACCAGGAGCTCTGTGTTTGCATCGTGTAATCTACATGTAACATAATCTGACCCTTTTGCAGGTACAAATATATTAAATCAGTTCCTCGAAGACAGAGAAAGAGAACCTCTTAGAGCAGAGAGAGCACAATATCAATATTTAAGGAAAAGGGGATGAGGGGAGGATAACCAACAGGCTGATTATGAATTTTTATTTCACTTTAAAAACCTATTACCAGCACATGCCTGGGGCCCTCCTCCTGCACCATATTTGATGGGTTTTGCAGGTAATGCATGTGTTCACATGTTCTGTAAATGAAGTTATAGTAATTTGTGTCATCTTTGAACCCTGATCTAGCAAAGTTAATTTAACAAGGCCCTGGCTAGGGGGGCAGCAGGTCAGTCAGAGCTCTGCCCACCTGAAGCTTGTTGCAATTCAAGAGCCTTGGACCTGTACTCAGGTGTATAGGATCTCAAATCAGAACTGAAATACCCCACCCACTGCTACTCCACTTCTCTGAGTAGCCTCTGAGTGAATGATGTTCACCTGGTGGGGTCAGGAAACGGAGCAAGCCTAACAAAGAGCTATTCCAGAGGACTTGCCGAGAGTTGTGTTGTTCCTGATAGTCCTATCCTTTCTCTTCTGCTTGGGCTTGAAGTTGTGCCTGACCAGTTGCTGCCTCCCACTGCTGATAATGTCTCTTGCTGACCCTGAGTTCAGATTTGTTTGCTAAGCTGGGATCTGTAAAACTGCAGTCTAACAATTCCACCACTTGTTCTAATTTAGTGAGGGGTGAGAATTAACAGATGGTGTCATTATCAAAAGCTGTTCAAGTGTTGAAACAACATAAATCCCACAAATACAGAAAAACAAATACAAACTGCAGTAATTTTTCCAATATCTGTTGAATAGTAATCACACTTTGCATTTATATAGTGCTTTTTAATCCACAGCTTTTTGAAGAGCTTCCAGGTTATAACTAAAGCTCAGCCCAGATCTGTGAGAGATGCAAACATAGTATTACTTGCTCTACTGAAGTTCAAAGTGCAGCGCTGAGTAATAAAGGCTTACATTGGAGATCTGCACGGGGACTCTGGCTTCTTCTCCTGACTTTGTTACTACTTCAGCTGAATGGTCTTGGGTAAGTGATTTCATTTCACCAGGCTTGATTTTCTCATTTTCTAAACAAGGCAGGATAATGTTTTATCTCCTTTGTGAAGTGTTTTGTTTTGACAGATGAAAAATGCTGTGTTGTAAGGTGCAGGTGTTGTTATCATTGTTGTTATTCTTAAAGAGCACATGGTGAGGGTGCTACATATGGAATACCTGTTCTAGGTTTTCAGAGGGGCTGAGAATAGCAGGGTTCTGACTCAAGTCCCTCTAAAAGCTTGACATTTAAGTGTCTACAAAGGTAAGGTTGTTTTCTCTCCTTATTGGTATCCTTTAATACCTTGAGAGGTATTAAAACCTCTCAGGACCTATGTGTTCCAGCTTCTTGCGTATTATATCTTCCTTGTATACCATTGTGTTTGTCTTGCCTGTGCTCCTGCAGGTGTAAATGTGTGCTCCTGCAGTTAAGTTTGGCAAGTAAATGTAGTAAGGAAATAAAATGAAAAACAGATTTGAGCTCACCTTCTTATACTATTTCAAGACTTTGTGATGAGGCCTTGTTTTGGGATGAAAAGAAGCAGATATAGTCAAAATCATCTCTGCTGGTATAATTGGGTTTTAAGACTCTGCATAACAATAGTAATGGATCTTATAAAAAAGATCAGTCTGTGGTCATTGCATGTTTCAGAAGGTAATATGTATGGTGTTGATAATATTTATATGTTGGTTGGCCCCAAGGACCCAGTAGTCCTTTGTGATAAATGTTTTGAAGATCCACATTTTCATAATAAATATGAGTGCAGAGGGAGGAAAGAAAAAAGGAAGTGGGGGGGAAACTCCAAACAACATGGGTTGGGGGGAGTTTTCAGATTGATCATATCCAGTTTTATCCCAAATTGCATGTTTTGGGATAAAGTTCACAAATACAGAAGTTCATGTATTTAATATTTCCTTCCTTAAAAACTGTGTTCATATGAGTATAGTACTGGAAAGGACCCTTTGCATCATCTGCTAGGTTTGAGTTACTGAAGTGGTTAGGGATTTGCTCTGTATTCCTTTGGGCAAATGTCATGGTACAGCTTTTATCCATGTGCTCTAAAAACCCTTTCATACCTAAAAGAAGCCAGCAATGTTTGAACAGCTTCCTAGGAGCAATCCCTGGCCTGTGGCAACCATTGAACCCTGCTTGCCTGTTGGTAAGGAGGGAACAAATCCACACAGGCCAGAACTGTGCCACTATATCAACAAGAAGAGGACAGTGCTGGAGCCTACCATAAGCCTTATCACTGGCTTAGCTCCAGGGCCATAGCAGGTGGTCATGTTCTGTAACCCATTTGAAATCCTTCTAAAAGGCTGGAGCGTGTCTTAGTTTCCAGAGGTGTCCAGGACAGATGTATTGTGCACATACGTTCTTTTTAAAGAAATATGGTATCACTCAGATGTCCTATGAGCTGTTACATTCAAGTTGCACTGCTTGCTGAATGATGTCTTCTCCTGCCAGAGTCCCAGTAGCAACCTGATGCTGAGGTAGGAGTGGCAAAGACATGTCATGAGCCAGAGTTGTTGCGTTGCCCCATTGGGTGGACATAGTTTGGCCTTGGCTCTGTCAAACCTGGTAGGGATTTAGTTTTGACACTCAAAATTTTATTGTCTCCCTTTAATACAGCAGACCATTATGAATGATGCTTATTTATTTATTCTTTTAGTCTTGGTCAGATGAAAAGAAAAGGCTCAAAACTTTTCTAGCTTTGACAGCATTTGAGGCTTTATAAATGTGGGTTTCAGCTGCACTTGGTGCCAGTTACTGCAAACTGGCAAACCAGCCTGTAAGACAGCAAAATGCAACCACAAGTTTGGCAACAATTTGCAGTGCCAGATGCCTTTGCTGTTCCTTTAGCTTTCTATGGATTCGAGGCACTTCACTCTTCTTGTTTTGTTCTTTGGGCTTTTTTTGTTGGAAATATTTTCAAAGTTGAGCGCAGTGCTTTGGGCTGTCTAGCCAAAGTTTAGTTGTCCTTTTGCATCTCTGCCAAACTTCCTGTTTTCAGCAAAAACAATTTATTATCTTGCTGGTTCTTTAGACCTGAAAGGATTTGTGAGCACAAATAAACTTCTGGGGTTTTTTTTTCATGGCCTTTCAAAGAATAAACTCATTTGCTTCCTCTCAGTTATGTGGTCTGTACTAGCAAAGAAAAGTATTTAACCTTTGGGCCACTAGCAGGATTCACAAAATGTTTTAATTGTGCGAAACTTCTACACTCTGAACTCTTAAAAGACAGACAGTTATTTTTTTCCTACGAGAAATCTTTGTTTTCAGGTGGTTGGGCAGGAGCATCACTGCCACGTGCATGGTAAGGGAGTTTGGAGGGAGTTAAACTTGAAATCTTTTAAGAGATGCTTTTAAAGATTTTTAGTAATTGACTAAAAGGGAGTGATACACTCTGCTCAGGAACGCTTTCTTCTTAAAGGCTTATTATTGACAATCCATGGCCACATTGTCACAAAATGGAAATATCTATGGCAGGTAGGCAGAGGCCTCGCTATGCAACTGCTCCACCAAATTGGATCTGTAAGTAAGAAATTAGGTAGTGAAGATAGCTGTAAGATGTTATTGCAAACCGAAGCCCTGCTACAAAGGAATCATGGAAGAATCTCCTCTCTGAAAAAGAAACATTTGTAAGTTATCCAAAAAGGAAAAGCAAAATCCTTGTCATTCATACCCAGTGCCACTGTAGCATAAGGAAGTTTCACAAAAGCATGTTTTCAGGGTGGGAGGTGGTAACTTGGCATTAGACAGCTATAACTGTGTCTGCTTTCAGAAATTATTACACATTACCTGCAACTGCTGGGAAGATGTTGGAGTCTATTTTTCGTACTGTACTTCAAAGGATTTGCAAATTCTTTGAAGGTGACTTAACAGCTGCTAAATGATTCTGAAGGGGAGTGAGGAGGATCGAAAGCTTTCCAAACTAAAGTTTAAAGGATATGTTTAATATTAGTGTTGGAAATGCGCTATAAATCCTCACAGTTTGTGTATTACCGTCTCTGAGATGGCGTTTATCATAGCGAAGGGAGAAGGAACAATTTACAGAGGGAAGGATCTTTTTAGGAGTTTAATAACATTCCTCCCAATGTCACAGAAAAAAGAAAGACATTTGAGCAGAAGTCCCCAGCTGCACAGAAATCCTTTAACAGTTGTAATACCCAGGCTGTATATTGGCTGGATGCTGCTGCTGTTTTGCTAAGGAAAACTGGGGGTTTTAGCCCTTTCTCAACAGTTTGGTGTCTTTCATATGGTAGTTATAAAATAACAAAGATCTCAGTGCCAAGTAAGAGGAAGATGTGAAAAATCTCATTAATATGTGGAATGAAAATGAAGTCTGGATAATGAAAGTAAAAACGCTGCTGCTTTGAATGGGATACTGCTATTGATACTGTTTCTATTGCAGTCCTGTCAATTGATAACTGTAGGAAATTCTAAAAACTGCCAGGAAGGTAAATCCCATGTGCATTTCTCAGTCAGGAAGAAGCTTCTCTAGAGTCAATTTTAGGTTCTTGCTCCTTTAAAAACACAGACCAGCAGTAGTTTTGTCAAGATTTCTGTTTTCATCCTTTCAAAGTGAAAGCATTTAAGCATTTAAAGGGATATTGGAAATAATTTTTGATACCGCTAGCTTCAAAGAAGCAAACTGCATTTGGTATCCTTGGCTCTCAGCTTAATTTGTCAAATCATGCTGCTTCTGAGATTTATTGCAAAATTATTGTTCTCTGGGGAAATAATTACCATACCTCTTACTAGTAGGGAAACAGGGGGGAGTGCATATGTTTGTCAGCAGAGGAATTCAAGTCGACAAGCTTAAAGGAAGCCTTTATTCAGTAACACTGAGTCAGTATCCTAAAAAGAAAAGGGTGCTGATCTATTGATTCTTGAGTAACAGTGTTGTGTCCTATGGATGGCAAAAACTGGTTTGATACAGTTTTCCTGCAAGTGAAACTAGACTGACCTGTAGGGTTTTGTAAGTGAAATATGACTGGTGAATTTAGGCTACCTGATAATTTTCATCTTGCTGTAAGGTAGTGATGGGATTTTGGCTTTCAGGGCTATTGGTTGGCGGTCATCAAGCAAGGAAGAGGTGTTTAGCATCTGGCAGGGCTGAGCCTGTATGAAAGCCTTGATTTTTGAGCGTCCTAATCTAAACCATTTCCCAAGAGAAGGAATTTAATTAACGTGTGTACCCTGCAAAGGCTTTGACAGAGGGAAATAAGTGGCAGGGAAGTTCTGGCAGAGTAAGTGCCTGCCCTGAGTCAGCATTAACTCTCCAGAGAAGGATTTTGGTGGGGTGTGGGAACAGATGTGCACTCCAGCACCCGCTGAGTATCATCTAACCCAGCCCTTGTCTCAATACAGAGGCTGGGGACTGAAGTGTTCCTCCAGGTTTTTAGGAGCATGAATATTTTGTTTCAGACCAGTGGGGTAGGTGCTGACTGGGGAATTTGAAGTAGAGCCCAGAACCTCAAAGACTGGAGCCAAGCAGTTTAGTGAAATCCGTGTCTCTTGTGTGTTCTCCTCCAGGTAATCATTAATGGACATAAAGCTCCCAGCTTGTCCATATACAATATCTGCTTGCAGAGCTCTCTGCAGTATACCATAAAGAGAACCATTTACGTAGTTTTCTATCTGAGCTACTTTGTAATGCCATGTTTCTGTCTTCCTGAACCATGCTGCACATCATGGCATTGGCTGAGGAGAAGCATTGACTGCTGGAATAGTTTGAAGTCGCGGTGCAGAGGTAGGAAGCCAAGCTGGAGGGTTTCTTAGATACCCTCTGGATGCATTCAGCAGTGGAAATGAAAGCCAGTTGGGTTGGATTTTAATGATTGTCTACTGCATACTGTGCCTTGCAATGCGTGGAGGAAGGGGAAAGGAAAGGGTGGCTGTGGCTTGTCAGCTCCTGGCTTCCCTGTCAGCTGCAAGAAGCAGAAGAACAAAGTTTTGTGAAATCCACTAGTGGCTACCACTGACAGAAGCTGGAGCTTCCAACACTTATAATAAATAGATGAGAAGCACAGACCGTGGTGTGCTGTGCTGCCTTTTGGGATGCAGCACAGCCCTCGGACAGGTGCCGCCTGGCCAGTGTTCCCCTGGAAAAGGTGAGGATCAGGATGATATCTCCAGTAGCTTGGAGGCTGGCTTGGCTCTTGGCTTGAAACAGACGTTTTAGACATGCATAAATGACTGTTTGTGTTTGGCTCTTTCTTTAATGCTTAACCAGTGTTCTTAGAGAATCTGAGGAATTGCCTATAAAAGTTTCTACATCTGTTTCCTTCCTTAGGCTCTGTAGGCAGCTTGTCAGTCGTTGCCTTATATCCCATTTGGGGCAGGGTGGGATACTGTATTTATTTATGCTTTTTTCAGTGTGTCTGGAACCAATCCTGGACTTAAAGCACCTCGCAAATTTTTAAAGCAAGCCATTAACAAATAGTAGATGCGCCACTTCCATGTTTCAGTTCATCCCTTTTCCTGGAACTGATTTCTGATTAAAAGCCCTTTTCCCGCAAAAACTAAGCACCTTGCTGCACCAGCAGAAACCTGCACCTCCCCAGTGTGCTCCATCCTGAGGTTGTTGGAAGTGACCTTGCAGTGGGGTGTGGATCTGGCTGTGAGAAAATATGTAGTATGTTGTATGGTCTAAGCTTTGAGAAACTTGGACTGAAGAGCACTTCACAATCGAAGGACCTTTAGGAGATCCTGTTTTCAGGTACATGTGTCTTTGCTAAGTGCTTTCCACTCCAGCTATCTACTCCAGACTGAGAAATTTCAGACGAAGCAATCCAAAAAATAGGGCTGGGAGGTGGAGCAAGGCGGGGGGCAGGCTCAAACAACAGTGTTTTGTAATAGTAGGGAGGGAATAAAAGGCAAAAAAACCAATTCTGGTGATTTTTTCTTTAAAACTGCATGGCACACCCATGCTTTGGAGCAGAGGCTTGAAAGCTGGCAACCAACTGGCTTTTGTTTCAAGGATATGCCTTTTGTGGTTTCTGTCAAAATCCACCCAAATTTGGCAAAGCTGTCAGGCTTTTAACGAACTTAGTTCATGCATATTCAGCAGCAAGGAGTTGGATTTTCAGACTCTCTGCCCAGAGCGCAGAGCCTCTCCAAGTCTGCCTCAGGGCAGGAGCACTGTGTGGCGGAAGGTGAAGATGTGCTTTCAACACGCTGCCCCTTTCTTCAGGGCTATTAGAGGATGGCAAACACTTGTGCTAGGAAGCCTACACCTCTGTGTTAGTTTATTCTTTCCTAAGCAGTCTCGAGGGGTATCCAATTTGGATGTAGATGAGAAGAATGGCAGGACAGGCAAGGTGAGAACAGAAGCCTGGGGTTTGGTTGGAAAGGTGAAGAACTGGGAAGGTGGGAGAGGAGTGGAGAGTTGATGAGCCCTGGAGAGGGCTTGGCAAGCAGCTGGGGCACTGGACTCTGGCCAGAAAGATGGGGAATAAGGGAATGAGGTCAGAAGATGAGTCTGGAGCTTGTAGGGCAGGATTCTGAATTAAGGGACATGGGTTTGAAGAGGTGACAGCTAGCTGGAGGGTAGAACAGAGACAAGAGTCGAGTTGCTGTAGGTGAAGCTGGACAGGGACTACCTTGTGTTATTCTCTCGCTATAAACTTTACCTCTGCTTATTCCAGGTTAAATGTGTTCAGTTAAATAAAAGTGCCAAGTGCCATGATGAAGGTAGCCTTAAAAATTAAAACATAACTGCTTTTGTTTTGATCATGTTCCTCTTCCCATGTTGGCGCATAGTCTACAGGAAGTGGGATTTAAGATATTTGGCCAGGTTTTCAGCTGGTGAGAATTAATATAACTTTATCAATAGCTCTGCACTGATTTATACAGATAGCCTGGTACTATAAGCATCTTCCCACCTCTGTTATTTCCTAACATGGCTCATGCCTTTAAAGATAATAAAGATGGGGTCTGGTACTCTCAGACCTGTCAGGAGGCTGAGGTTACTTATTAGTAGCCAAGAGCAGAATCTTTCTTTTCCTCTGTAAATTATCTTCATTTTACTGTGTTTTAAAATGCATCACTTGAAAGTCTAAAATATTTGACAGTCTGTAAATGTATTCAAACTACTGCAGCATTTAGCAATGGTCAAATATCTAGCTATACTTTATATGCTGTCACATATATTTAATATATGTGCAGAAATGTCACCAGACAGAATAGTTATGTGGAAAATATTATAATAAATGTAAAAATTGTCATAATCTACTGATAAAAATGACCCTAATTTATTTGGACCACTGACATGTGTATATATATCTTTGCTCTGAGTCTTTATTCTATAATTTTAATAAATAACTTAGTTTTACTAGTTTCCATCATGCGCAACACCCTGGGATGAGCTGGAAGTTGGATGGCAAAAGTATCAAGTGGGAATTAGTAGGTGCCTTTTGTTTTCTAAGTATAGTGAGGTGAAGTTTGAATGAGTTTTAACATTCTTGAATATTTAAATGCCCTGGGGCATCTTGTATTTAGGGGGGATTTTTCCTCTAATTAGTTTCTTTGTGTATTTTCTGCTTTTCCCCTGGTTTTGTATTGTATAAGCTTCAAATATAATTTTATTCTTGTGACTTTCTGTTAAATCCTGGAAAATGTTTTTAAGTTCAAGCGTGTTGTTTTGATGCTTCGGTGTTCATCCTCTATGCCTGTAGCAGAGTTGGTTTTGAGGTCAACAGTGCTATGTTAACATAAAACCATATACCAGGTTGGCTGTTTAACAAGCTGCTATACAGAAAGAGGGGATAGGTTTTAAATTATTATGGCTTTTTTCTCATTGATTTCTCTAGTCAACATTTGACTCCATATTGGTGTGATGTTGTCTAGGGACACAATCCAGCAAACATCCTAATACTCTTACGACTGTTGTGAAGCTCGCATGGGAAGTCATTGAACTGCTCTTTGCAGGCACCAAGTATTAAAATACAAGATGCCAGTGAATCTTTCTGAATGGGAGCAAGATTCATAATATTAATAGTAACGCAACAGTTTTATTTTCTTCTGGTAATTTCTGTGTTCTGATCGTTTCTCAGCCCACCAGATGTAGCCATCTTATTAATGCGCTCTAAGATGTTCTGCACCAAATATTAATATCAGCATTATTACAGTGTCAGCACTTCTCCGGTGTTAGCAGATATATTGTTTTCATTATATAAATCTAGTCCCCACACTCTCTGCTTTCCAGTTTAATTAATCCGCCGTCACACCGACATTACCAAGGAACCTGTAGCTATTTATAGAATGGCATCGTGTTTTAATACACAAAAGATAAATATGACTTGGAATGTTACAAACAGCGCTACGAGCGGGATTAAAAAATTAATTTAATTCAATATTAGAAGCTATAGGATGCCTTTAATGCTTTTTACCCCATGAAAAATGTTAACTCTCATTAAGCAGATAGCAGACTAGCTTTAATTGTGAGTTTGTGTTGACTTTCTGCACTCTTAGACTAGCCCCAGTGTCTCTGTATGTGTGTGTAGGGAGGTCACACATCCAAACAGACTGGGTCAGCATGAAGGTTGGTCATCACCTTGTGCAGTGCGCGGGATGTGCTGGTAGGAATGTTTGAAATAGCACAAACAGTCTGTTGCTGTTTACTGCTTCTCTTATGCATGTATTTATGAAGTGTAGCACAGGATGGGTGGGATTAAACAGAGCAAAGAACTTCAGGTACACTTCTGTGCAGCAAGAGCGTGAACCACGGGGATCAGATGCTAAAACTTCTCCATAAAGAAATTTTGTAGGGAAAAGATGTTATTTTTATGATAAATGATAAATTTTTATGATAAAAAAGGCTTTGTTTTTATTTTTTGTTTTTTATGGTATCAAGAAACCTGGATGGGCGAGTCTTCACCAGTGAGCAGCCAGCATTTTCCAAGACCCACCGTACAGTAGGGGGGAAATGATCCCACAGATCCCCAAATGTGCTCTAAGATTCCTGATTCCGGCTGTCCTGGGCCAGAGCCCTTTGGGAGGCAGAGGTGAATCAGAAGATCCATCCTGCTCATCAAGGTTCCTTTGTGAACTTCCTAATTTCTTTTAGAAACTGCCTGTGCTTATTGCTCATGGGGTACTGCACTCTGCTGCTTAATTGCAAAGAATGGCACTTGAGTTTCTTCCTTGTTTTTAATATCCCCATTCTGTATGCTGTTTATGGTTTTGCAGACCAATACCTATAATGTCCGCTTGATTATCTTCCCCAAGCTGAAGGATCCTTACCCATATAGGCTCATCTTGAAAGCCGTTCCACATACCCTCCTTGGCCCTCCTTATATGTCTTTGTGTTCTTGCATGTCCTTTTTTGAGATGAGCGAGCAGAACTATATCCTACTTAAGCAGCAGGCTGCAGGTTTAGGTAATCAGGTTTTCCTTTTGATCCCCATTCCTTTCCTAAAAATGCCTAATCCTTGTTTTCCCTTTCAACCTCCTCTGAGCTCCCCTTTCTGTGGACTTAGACCCCCAGACCTCTCCTGCGTAGTAGTACCTAACTTGAAGCCTATCCTTGTGTATTTATGGCTACAGTTATTTTTCCCAAGTGCATTACTTATTGTTTATTGTCACAGAATTTCATTTGTCATTTTATGACTGAGTGCAGAGAGTCCTTTTGCAGCTCTTTGCGGTTACCTTTAGTTTTGCTGCCGATATAAAACTACTGAAGTAGTGAAATTACTTGCCCGCTTTCTCAGGCTATTAATATATTGAATAGCAATAAGTATTAGAGATTTCTTTTGAAACGTTCCTTCCACTGTGAGAAATTACTACTTGTTGCTGTTTTGGTTTTAGTCTTTTATGCATTTATTGAAACCTCTTGTCACACTTCTGTAAAAGGACTTTGAGAGCATCTAGAAGATCCAAGGTATGCTATATATGTATATATCACTTTTATCTGCACTGATTGGCTCCTTCAGAGGACTCTAACAGAATTGCAAGGCATGACTTTCTTCTATGAAAGTTGTGTTGGCTCTTGTCCTGCTTATCATGTTTAGTCTTATCTTGAAATATTCTGGTTTTTATTGTCATTTCCATAGCTTTATACTGCCCTGTATTTCCTGCAAACTTTTTTATTCTAGGTTGATGGTATATTTGCCATCTGCAATGTCTTTGGCACCAGGTGGATCTGAATCATAGAATGGTTAGGGTTGGAAAGGACCCTAAGATCATCTAGTTCCAACCCCCCTGCCATGGGCAACGACACCTCACACTAGACCATGTTGCCCAAGGTAGAGTAATTGTAGTAAATTGTAAATGGTAGAGTTACAGTATCAGTAAGTGGTACTTTCATAGACTGGTATTTGAGTTCCTTTACAGTTCTGTGTGGGAGCAGAAATGAGAGCTGGTGTGGTCTGTGTTTAGCTGCTGTGTCTTTAAGAATCAAGAAATCAGAAGAAAACTCAGTGGCTTTGTGCAGATGATAGTGTTAGGCTTCATTTGTCCTATAGTCTTACACTATAGTGGCCAGAGGGGCTTTTAAAACAAGATGAATTTTTCCTCTATATATGAGTATATTGCAAGAAACCCCTTTGCAAACATTGATCTAAAACCAAATTATTGTGTATTTTCATATTGCAGAATAAAAAAACCCAGTTGCATTCTTAGTAACCAATACATGCTTTAATCCTATTGAAGAGAGTGCTTGTGGCACACTTCATTTTTCTGTTTAATACCCCAGCTGTTTTACTATTCCACATTTTTCTTCAAAATACTGTAAGTGGGAAAGCCATGTTTCTACATAAAAGAGGTTGAAATATTTTGGTTTAACTCAAAGGCATTCAGGAGCAAGCAGATGCCGTCAAGTGTCTTCAGCCAGTAGATTTCAATTTGTATTTAATACTTGCATAACTTAAACATTAGCCAGGAGAATTTTTAAGCTTTTTTTTTTCTCTTTTAATTTGGCTTAAAAAAGTAAAAAAGACTCCTCCTGGACTGAGATCTTGTATCTCAAGTTTCAGACCGAAGTAAACTTTTACAGCCGAGTTGTAAAATAGCAGTTTATGAGACAAACTCTGCCAAAACTTTAACTATAACTGTGCCAATGTGCCATTATAATAATCCAACAATAATCATGGTCCATTATATTAAATCACTCGCACAGACAAAGGCTGCTAACCTTTCCAAGTGGGAAAAAATGTTCCTTTCAAATCGGGGATAAATTCCAACTGAGAAGACCAAATGCTCCAGCCTTTAAGTAGTGAATACATTTACTTCTCCCCAGGGCTCAAATAACCCAACATTTGGTAAATGTTTAACAAGGAGGAATTCTCCCTCCCATTTGCCCTTTTCTCATATACACTAGATTAACAAATTCAGTTTAACAAGAAGATCTGTGTTACCCCCTGGTATCCCTCAATTAGATCCTTCCTCCTGTTACTGGCGTATCATCCCAGTCCATTTGTTTGATAAGAAGACCCAAAGTAATTAGCTGTTCAGCAGAAACAGTGTCTTCCACCAGCCCTAGCTCTTAAACAGACAAGTCTCCCACACATGTGAAAAGGTGGTTTTGCTGTTGTTCATTCCTTTTTGCATGTATTTTTTAAGGGGATCTCCCTGGGTTTTTCTGTAGCATTTTAGAGGAGATTAAGCGAGCATGGCATGTAACTCTTGACTCCAGTTATGCCTCCCTGCAGCATGTCAGGAACTAAATCAAAGCCTCTGCAGGAATTCACAAATCCAGCTTAGAAATCTCATATTTAGTCCTGGATAAATGAACATTGTTAAGGACAGAATAACCGCAGGCGCTCTGACACATTCAGATGGTGGTGGGAGGCTGTGTCTGTGTTGGCTCCGTGGAGTCACTGATTCCTCTGTTAGCCTTTTCTCTTTTCAGATGCCCTGTTGTTGTTTCATGTTGTATCTGGTGAGCTGGATGGATGGCAAAAGTGTACTCACACTGATGAGCAGGATTCAGATTTGGTGAAACTTTTCCTTTTGTGGGTTTTGTTTTGTGAGGGTTTTTATTTTCCTTCAGTTTGTCAAATGAGTGGGCTTATGCTGTAAAA
This sequence comes from Coracopsis vasa, assembly GCA_026283785.1. Taxonomy (NCBI): domain Eukaryota; kingdom Metazoa; phylum Chordata; class Aves; order Psittaciformes; family Psittacidae; genus Coracopsis; species Coracopsis vasa. The sequence goes on from JANHGB010019455.1 coordinate 45,633, forward strand.
GGAATCTGGGGCTCTCTTGGTTTTCCTAGGAATGTGTTAGAAACTTCAGAGCTACCAACTTTGTCCCAAGACATTTGCAGAGGTTAATGCCTGCAAAGCCTGGGAGGGGAGCAGAGCTGGGATGAGAGGCAACTGAAGCCCATACTGGTGATCTGAAGTGCACCAAGCAGCTGCATTTAATTCCAAGGCTAGAGCTTTTACCTACGTTTAGCACTCAAAAGGCAGTGGTGACAGCTGGCAAAAGTCTCTAATGATTTTAATGGCAGCCAGTGTCACTGATGAATAAAGCACCTTCCCATGCCTTAATCAAAGGCAGGACTTACATCTGTTGTTGAAACCTAGCTAGAGGATTCTCCTGCAAGGCTCAGCACTTGTGTGACTGTACATAGTTATTACCAAAATGTTTTGTGCCACAGGTAGGATTTCCCTCTGATCCAAGGCATAAAGGCCTGGATGAAAGTCAGGCAGTGTCATTGGTGTGCTGGAGGAGAGCTAAGGTGAGAACACTGCAATGCTGCTCAGAGTGCATTTCAGCACTGTGGCATTCCTCTATAAGCCACTGCATTTCATCACTTCACCAGCACTGAGGGCTCCACACCTGATAGTGCTCAGTGACTTAAATATCTGTGTCAGAAGAGCCCTTGGATCAGCTCAGGATTGTAGTGATGACAAGGACTGTGGTGGTCTGCTTTACTGTGGGGATGAGCCTGCACTTCGGGTACGTGGGTCCCCAGCTGAGCACTGGGCCACTGTCATTCCAGGTGGCTTCTCCCTGGTTTCTGACCGGCTGACCTTCTGGAAGCATTTCTTTTGGTACTTGCTCCTGTCATTTCTGTCTCTGACACCTCAAATTAGATAATGGCAGTGTCAGACTCTAGTAAGACTGGCCATTGAAGCTGATAGTAAAGATAATAACTTGCTGCTTGTGTAATATATGTCACCAAGGGCTCGATGCTGAGCCCTTCGCTGTAGCAGATGGGGATTGAGCCATCATCTGTGTGGGAGAGGTCTCATATCCCAGGAAACAGCCATGTTGTTCCTTCAGCTCCACATAGAGAGTGGTTTGGAATTACCCACAGGTAAAGCAATCACCTCACCTGTGTCCATGCCTTATTATTTTGGCTGTGATTGCCAAGGGGGTGGGTTCAGAGAGACTCCTCAATGGAAAGGAATTTGCCCATGCACTCCGCAAATACATTCACTTCTAAGGAGTTTATGCTTGAAAGGGTCTCTCAAATGAAGGCGTGTTTTATTTGTAACTAGCTCCTTTAATTGTTGGCAAAGGAATAAATTCTCACTTACTTGTATTTTTATGAATCAAGCTAAATGAAATAACACAGCCTAGGTGCAAGAAGGCACCAGAGGACTCATTTGGATAAATAGCACTCTTCATTCTCAAGTTACTCACACAGTTCTGCTGTACTGAGACATGAGAAAGCAAAACCATTCAAGTGCTTCAGTAGCACTAAGAAAACCAATTCAGTGGGAGGACTGTGTAATAGAACTGTGTCACAAGATAATCACTCCTCGCTGCTACACAAATGCTACAGCAGAAATGTGTCCTTGTCATAAAGATGCAATTACTGATGGCTCAGTAGTTTGATCAAAAGGTAAATATCCAGACAATGGAGTAAAGAGCCAGTATTTCCCTCGGCTCTGTAACCACCTCCTTGTATACACATGTGTAACGCTTCCCATTTTGCTCTACTATCTTCCTAAGGAGAGAAGAAGGAGTATTTCTAAATGCCTGGGAAAAGTAACTCTGACTAAACATGTGCATTCATTTAAGGAATTGCAGAAGTAAAAAATATTTTGTCTGCTTGGCAGATCATTTTCGCTTTAGGGACTAATACAGAAAAATGAAATTGGATGGAATGCCCAAACTCCTCATTCTAAAGGTTGAAGCATTTTGAGATGCAAAAGAGGCTTCTTTCTCAAAATCTGGTTTGCCAGTAGCTTGTTCACTCAGCAGCTTTCCTATCTGGTATTTGGTTGGGATGCTCTCTTAATTTGGGTTCAAGCAGTACTTGATTCTGCAAAATGCTGGAAGTTGTCTACACATCCTTAAACTGCAGTAAGGTTCGTGAGCAATAGCGGTACTCAGGACCTTGCAGAATGTTTTTCATTTGACTGGTAATACTGTTAGATGGACTTCAATCTCTGCAAGGTCAGGAAGTGACTTCTGGGTCTGTTTGTCAAGCAGGAACAGAGAGGCTGAAGTTGCTTTGTGGCAGCCCCTATTTACGTGCTTACTGTACACTAATGTTGAGCGGGCTGGGTAGGCACAGCGGAGAGCAAAGCTGTCTGCTTGCCTTCCTGAGTCAGGTTTGACTGTAGAATATCATTGATCATTCCTAGGGAACACTGAACATGTTTGTCTGAAGGGGTTTCCTAGAGCAGTTCTCACTGTGGAGAGAAGATGGATGAGAGGTTCAGGGACCAGGAATTCAGCAGTGTGAGTGCAGGCTGGCCTCGAGGCTTGCTGCAGCTCAGGCACCTAATGAAAGGTGGCTGGGTTGAGAGCAGCCTTGCAGGAAAGGACCTGTTCTGCTAGGATGGGATGATCAGTTTACAAAGCCCTTCTTTATTCTCTGCTCGTCTCACTGATTTTTAGCTGTTTTTAAAAGTCAGTTACTCCAGTTTCTGTTCTGATAACATCTAATGATAGAGTTAATGAGTGCTTTTGGAGTTGCTGATGCGTTAGTGGCTGTTTAAGGAGCAGGCTCAGTTCTGGCTGACTTGGGGCTCCTTCTGATGTGCTTGAAGTCACGCTGTGTTAAAATAGGGAAGGTGTTAAATCTTTCCAGTGCTGCCTGCTGCTCTTGAAATTTACTGAGTAGAAACCAAACCAAACCAAGAGTTGATCTGGTTCGGCAGTGTATGATCAAGGAGATGCTAAAGGAGTCTGTCAGTAAGCCTTGGACCATCCTGTATTGGGGCTAAAGCCCTTGTGGAGATGGAGGAGGGTCAAAAGGATGTGAAGCCCTTAGAGTTTTTCCAGAGCACAGTTTTTCATTGCCTTCCCTAAGAGTGAGCCAGGCCATGGCAATGCAGGCTAATTGCGGGAACAACTGCATATTTTGTGCCATGAAGCCAGGCCACACTACCAGGATAATAGGAAGATTTCTGCCATGAGGTTGGTCTTATGCTGCCCATGGAAGGTGCTGGGACTTGTGATCAGCCAGAAAGATTGACAGGTTGTCTTCTGGTTCTGCTTAGAAGTTGCCTACGTGCTCTCCTATAAAACTGGGGCTTGCCTGAAAATGGTATGAAAGGAGCTACAGGGAAATAGAGACTTTCCACTCTCTATGTGTCGTATACGAAATGGCAGTTTTCCAGTGTCGCTTATAAATGATCCTTTCTTTGACATGCAACCAGATGCCAGAGAATTTGGTACAAGCTTTTACATTGCACTGAAAGTCATAAAAGCATCAAAAAATTCCTTCTATAGTTGCAAGAGAGTAGCTCTCTTGGTGGGTAAGGCTGTCCCATCTTTGCCTGGCTTTATTGAATCTGGTTTTAGGTATAGGTTCAAAAATGTCTTCCTCTTAACTACTTCCAAAAGGTCAGCTGAAAGTGCTGCTTCATCAGTTATACAAAACACTTCAGGGGGTGGGGAAGAATTGGAAATTAGTTGCCCTTTGCATTTTCAAGAGCAAATATATTCAAAAACCAAGCACTTTTCCTCTGCTCTGCTGTGCAAATGCCATGAAACTAGTTTGGTTTCTTTCTTTCTTTCCTTTTTTGATACCTGATTTCAATGCAAAACCATACTTTAAGCAGATTTTGCTGCTAGCACCACTCTGCCCTGAAACCTCATAGACGTCATCAGCTGCTCCACAGCCATCCTAAGCCATGAGATGACGGGACAGCCTGGGAACAAGGGATGGAGTTCTATTCAGCTGCTGCTCAGAGCGCTCTTACACAGCTCTGGTTTTGGCTCCTTGCTTGCTCAAATGAAACTGTCTGATTAAGTAACACATAGGAAATAGATTTTGGGCCAAGTCTGAATCATCGAGCTATTAATATAAAGAAGTGGTTGGTTTTTATGTTGTGTGTGTTGGGCCGTTTTAAATCTATGATGCTCACTCCTTTGCCCCCAAAGGGATGCTCAGGATGTTCATTTGAATTAGGTGTGAATTTGTAGCGTATGAGCTGTGTAGACACCTTTGCACAGAATGCAAGCAGCCTGAAGTTGGCTTGGCTTTGAAAATGGATTTAGTCCATCCTATGCCTTAGTAAGTGTTTCCTTGCTGAGATGTAATTAGCTAATTAGCTGACTTAACTAATCCTGCTTTTAAATTAATTTGGATTACTTCCCTTGGCTGTCCCTGGAGACAGAAGTGCTTAGCTCTCGTGGTAACTAATGCTGTTGAATTCTGAGGGACACTACATGTGAAACAGTACTTCTGTAACATCCCATCTTTTGAGCCTAGGTTTTGGAATCTTGGGAAGCAAAGAACTTGGGAATATTATCTCATCTAAACACCATCCATTCAGTCTGTGCACTTCACTTCCAAGGTCATTACTGGAGCCAGGACTTGTATTTCAGGTACATCTGACCTTTTGCTTGAATAATTTGGGCTCTGATTTCAAGTCAAGCCATGAGGTGTAGGTAAGGTCTCAAGTTTCTTTTTAAATTGCCAGGCTTAAGTGCTGGATGCACAGCTGAATTCTCTGACATCTTGGAAAGTTCACATGCTTTCAAAGTCAAAAGATTTTAATTAATAAATAAATTGGATATAGCATTAATGAAGATGTTAGATCTCAGCCTAGAGCAGGGGAGGAAGGAGTACCTAGACAGAATGGGCCTTCCCTGCTTGTGTACGGTTTGATGACTTGTAGCTTTTGAGGCTGTTCCTGGGCTTTTTTGGTTTTGAGAATCCACTGAGAATGGACTGGAAAAGGGTAGATGGAATGCATAGAGTTTAATGGAGAAAGGAAAAGATATTAAACCAGATGAGACTCCTCCGAGTGCAAAACAAGTTGGTAATTGTATCCAGAGTATCGTTATCAGCATTCCCCTATCCAATTGGAAGAATGTGATGTGTAATATTCCACAGCTATCTGTCCTGCTTCCAGGTCTGTTCAGTGTTCTCATTAATGACTTGCACAGTGCAGTAGAGAGTATGCTTATTAAATTTGCAGACAACATGAGGCTATAAGGGCCTGCAAATATACTGGAGGACAGGATTAGGAGTTTAGAAAGGCATATACAAACTGAGGAACTGGTCCAAAACAAGGAGTGAAGTTCCACTGGGGACTAGCCTCAGAAGTAATAAAGTGCACGAATGTGGGATGCATAACTACTGGGCAGGTGACAACAGTTGGGATAGGTTTTAGTGAATTATTGCCAGATCACAAGCTGCATGCAAATTAAAAACAAACAAACAAGAGCAAAACAAATGATCTAACTCATGGGACTGCAGACAGAGGGAGTCCTCGTACTAGGAACTTACTAAGCATCTACCCTCAAGACACCCAGCACTGTAAAGGTTTCAACTAGGTTTGCTACTGTTCTTCAAAGAACATGGGAAAGTTGGAAACAGTCCAGAGGATAACACTGAGAGTAATCAAAGGTTTGAGAAAGATGGATTGTGAGGAGGAATTGGAGAAACTGAAGTCTTCTCAGAGTCCCTATCTGCAGTTAGATAAAGATATTTTTCAGTATATAAAGGGCTTTTGGAATAATAAAATGGAATGAATTACCTGTGTTACTAGTTTGTATTTGGGCCAAAATAACAGCAGGAGAGTTCCAGATTAGACGCTAGGAAAACTTCTCCAGAAATAATGGTAACAATGGACTAGATTGCCTGGTGAAGTCATGACATTTCTGTTATTGATTGTCAGTAGGAACAGGTTAGAAGAACATTGATCAGCAATGAAATTGATACAGTCATGCGTGTCTTGCAGGAGGACTGAGTTCGGATGCATTAGAGGACCTCTTGATGTGTTTTTCGGTCTTGTGGTTTGACAGCAACCACTATAGTGCTCAGAACAGTATCCAGAGGTGGCAGTTACCCAGTTAGATCTTTATGCCGCTGTTCTATTATTTGCAGGTGGTTAGTTTTATTATTTCTAGACTTTCTAGGAGTAGATAGGTCAGGATCAGGGTGCTCTGAGGGCAGCTCGGGTGTGTTCACATGGATACCTGTTTTCCAAATGCAGCTCTGTTTTCCAAACAGCTTTGTTCCCATCCCTATTAATTGAGTTCCAAAGAGGAGCTCAGACTAGAACTTGGCAATATTTTTTCCTTTCAAATTTATGTTGAATTTGGTAAACAGTTTCAGTCAAAAAGCTTTGTTTTGGTACTTGTTGAGCAAAGTATTCTGATTTTCTGTGATGGGTTGACAATTAATCCATTCCTATTCACAAATGAGCCAGTTCTCTTTGTGCTGTGTGGTTTAGGCATACTCCCAGCCTTAGATATAATTGTGCTTTAAGTCAAGAAGTTGGAGATGTGAATCTGTGTGCCATGGGCTATGTGTTCTAGCCAATGCTCCATGAGTTTGAGGGGTCAATGTTTTTGTGGTGTCTGCAGGAATCTTTCATTTTAATGATTTATGAAAAAAAAGACAATTTCAGAACATACATTTATTGCTGTATTAAACACATTTAGAGCTCTGTGTTAGATCCTCTTGTTCTTTTACCCTTTTACCACTTCCCTTCTACAGCTGTTACTTCTACAGAAAACTAAAAGGCTGTGTAGGACAGGCAGGTGGGATGGAGGACCTCACAATTAGCTTTTCCCCCTCTGAAATGAGGCTGAAGTTAGAATTTGCTTCATCAGCACACACGCAGGAAGCGCAACATAGTGTTTTGAAAGAGAAAGCTTGGGGGACAATTCACAGTTCTGAAGTAAATACTAATTTATGTTCCTTAGTTTAGCATGTTAGAACATCTGAAAACTTGTAAATCATCCAAACTTTCCCCATCCTTCAAAATACTCTGTTTTCTTTACATACTCAAATGTTGTCTTGGCTTTTATGTATAAAGTGTGGACAAGCAAAGCTTGGGACAGCTTTTAGGAAGAGGAGAGCGTTCTTTCTTCTGTGTTTTGGAAGCAGTGAGTGAGTTTGGAGCAGTCATTTGAATGGTTCATTGTGCATGCACATGCCTCTGTGTGTCTAAGTAATCGTAGTCATTTCTTTATACAATTCTTCAAAGTCCTGGACAAGATCTGGGCTCCATGGATTTCAGTACAGTAAATGCATGTAACTCAAGATGGGAAGAAAGGAAAGGAGCATTTATTTTACAGATGGGGAACTGAATCATACAGAACTAAGACTGTCCAAAAATAATACAGGAAAACTGTGGCAGAACATGGATTCAAGCCTGAACTTTGTGATGTCTCACTTGGATCCCTAATTACAAGGCTGTTGTTAACTTTCCAAGTTGTTGTCTTACACGTAATCCTAGCACTTAGACCTTTAACTATTTTGCCACTAAATTAAACCTTTCTTCACTCTGCTGGAACACAGAGCCGGAACACTAGTGTGACCAACTAGAAAATGATGATTTCACACCAAAGGTAGGGAGATGTAGCCAAATGGATACAGAGCGGTCTTGCATCAGGCTGACCCATTAGGTGTCGCGTCAAGAAGTGCCACATTGCTGCCTTCCTGCACCTTTGTGATGTATCTCACACTTGTCTCCGCAGCGCTTGGTGTGACTACAGCCATGGTTATCACTCAGGATCCTTGGCTTGAGGCGCGGAGGCCAGCTGTGCTATTAGAGAAGTGCCATCGTGGGAAGTTGGAGCTGCAGCCAGCATGGCTGTGATATCAGCACAGCTTCTAACATTCTTGGACACCTCCTCTTTGCTGCTCTCCTCTTTCCCACTCTCGCTTCCCCCAGCCCATTAAACCGCACAGGTCAGATGAAAATTTCTATTCAGCAATTTTTCTCCTCCCTCCCCCCATACTTTCAACCATACGAACTTGTTCAAGGAGAAATATGTGCTCTCTCAGAAACATACGTGGGTGTGAAAGCGTGCACTAAGTAAGGCTTTTCTTCAGGTTAAGAAAACAGCAAACTTGTTCTGTGACATTCTCTCATCCTCCGGTGACCTACGCAGGGCACAGGGAGTGTTACACATACACCTGAAGCAAAAACAAAGCTGTAAAACATCTAAAACTCTGCAGTTGTTGGGTGAGGTTGGAGTGGATGTGCAGGTGCATACCAAAGCAAAATTATCCTGGCTTGTGTTCCTGTCCTGTTTCATAAGCGTTAACCATGATTTTGGATAAGAAACTCCCAAGGAAAAAGGAAGAAGAGTGGGGAATGGTGGTTGAGAAATCAGTGGCTTTCCCCACAGCAGCCCAGTAGTTGCTCTCTAGCTGCCTGATTACCAGCTTTTGGCAGAGATTTAAAAGCTGTGTATCTGTTGACTGTCAGGCCAGCGCTGTCAGTCACCTGCGTTCAGGTTAATGCTTCAGGGAGCTGGCCAAATTCCAGGGGATAACTCGCGTAAATAAAGATATCACTGCTCTTTTCATTGGAACTAGATGTTCTTCCCTTCTCCCTCAATATCTTGCTCCTTCTTTCTGCTGTGAGAAAGTGAAGTGGCTCTGCACAGCTTGTAGACGTTCAGAGCCAGCCCAAATTGCCATGTCCGTCATGAAAAAAAGTGGCTTAAATCTAGAGACCTTGAAATTAAGAGTGTCCCAGATTAATGTCTATGCTTTTTTTCAGAACAGGATGAACTGAACAGATAGGCTGAAAAATGTAGTGAGTAATATGTGTAAACTCAAACCTTTGGTATGCAGTCTAATCTGGCACAGCACCCGACTTTCCTGACTAATCTGCTTTATGTCAGCATGATGGGGTTTGTTGGAAGTGATGATATCTTTTAGTAGACAAAGTAATTTAGTTGGCCATCTATTAGTAACATAAAACAAGCTTTCAGGCACATAAGCCCTTCTGCAGGACACCTGAAAGCTTAAAAGGCGGCATCATCTGTGCCTTCAGCTGACTTGCAGAAGCAGTTGGGAGCTTAAAGCTTGCCCACTCTTGCCACTCTTTTTCGCTTGATCTAATGAAGGTTTTACTCTTTGTCTACCTGATGTCTAGAAGCCATCTTATCCACCCAAGAGTGCAATAACACAGAATAACGTCCCAAAACAAATAAATTAACAGCAAAAATTTCAAACCAGCTGGGTTTTGTGGCATTTTGGTTTCAGGGCACCCACCTTTGTTTTGCTGGTCATTTGTTCTGTGGTGCAGATGTTCTGCATTGACTTAAAATCTAAGCCTCTAATGACGTCTGAATGAGTACCCCAAAGAAGATGTCTAAAGTTAGTAATCACTGACAAAAAGCACAGATTTTGAAGTTAATTGTGATAAGATAAAGCACAATAAATTAGTTAAGCTGTTCTCCTATGGTGTTTACCTTCAATGAAGAAGAAATGAAGTTATTTAGTTCCTTGCCTGACTTGTGGGTTAGAAGTGATGTCAGATAGCTACCAAATACTTTACAATAACAAAATCTAACAACTGAGTAAAGGAACCGGAATACTTGATCTGGAGCTGGGAAAAACATAATGAAAAACACCCTCTCTCGTGAATAGTTTTGGTCCTCATTATAGATTAGTAGTTTTGTGAGATGATGTAGAAATGTTCCTTATTATCACAGCTTTATTGCCTACCTCTGTACATCTGTTCCAAAATTCATTTCAAAATGGCCAGACATTTCAATAATCCGGTGTGGCTTGGAATTTTCATATTGTTTCTGGTGCATTAAAATCTGGATGGAAAGCTGGTACTCTTAAATTTACAATTGCACAGACCGTACAACATCTGGGTAGCTTTGCTCTATTGCTTTCCCTGTTCCTTTAAATTTAGGCTGAAGTTATGATGTGCATGAAAGGCTAAAGACCTTGTGTGTGGCAGGTGTTATTTCAAGCTGATAAAAATTCAGTAATATGTTCATTTTACTTTGATACGGCCTTTTACAAAATACATAAAGCTCTGCTTCAAACCCTGGCAAAAATAGTTTTATTTTAAAAATAGGCAAATGGAGGATCTTCTGGCCTTGGTGAAATTACCCATCAACTTAGATATGTCTGTGTATGTGTATAGTTGTATAAAAATATATCCATTAAATTGTTCCCTCAAATGTTATTGATTATTCCTTTAAATCAATGCTTCACCTCTTCTCTGTTGAGATGCACTGATGTGTACTTTCTGGAGGATCAGTGTAGTTTGTATGGTTTTTGTCTGAGAATCGTAGCACTAAGACAAATTTCAGACTTTTAAGTTACATAGATCCCTTAGTATTACCTGTCTGAGTAATTACTCATTACTGCCAGTCAAACAGTCATACTTTGCCTTAAACTGATGTGTGTAGAGGAATCTTTAGCAGAGTGAAACCTCCTAGTTCCACTGGTCCCCACTAGCTTGCTGCTTTACATAAGCTAAGGTACAGTTGATATAAGCCTCTTCTGCCCCAGCGCATGGATGGCATCCTAAATATAGTCTATATTAGAAGCCCTCTTTAGTCTCAAGGCTTAGTACTTGTATTTCTATGTTTTTAGAAAATAAAATAAACCAGACAAAGCTCAACTCAATCCATAAATAAAAGAAAGAATGCAAATGTTGTATTCATCCTCCCTGCACCTGGTCAAAACCAAATCTTTGGGAAAAAACTATGTTTCTCTCTTAAGTAATTCACAGCTAAATCTGTTTAATGAATTGATGGAATTTTCTGTGGTTTTGCTTAAAAAACAAAGAGAAAGAGAAAAGGGGATTTGGGGGAAAGCTGTGCATGTGTGTCTGCGTCTAAGTGTGTATAAGTAAATCCCAACTCACAGTTACTCCTTAGTCCCTTGAAGTCCCTGTAACCTCCATTGTGAGACATGTTGGAGGGTGCTTCTGGATGAAATGCTGATTAAAAGTCCGATCCCAGTTGTGTTTGGCTTTGCTTTCCAATGTGGGTATAGTGCTATTTTGTCAGAACAGGTCTGATCAAACTGAATTTTCAACCTGACCTTCTCCTCACCCCTAATAACTTCCTGGTTCCTTGGTCAGAGAGAGATTTATGAGCAAGAACAAAGCATGATGTGTCTGTCCCAGCAGCGAGGAAAACCAGAAAACTTATTAAGAGAGAAGGGAGGGGGAGAGAAGGGAGAGAATGAGAAGGGAAAGCTGTGAAAGCAAGTCCTGGTTTCAGACACAAGCACCTCAAGCTTCTGGTCTACTGTAATTACCCAGCCACTGAAGAAATAAAATGTTGAAAAATCAATTTTATAAAAAAATCAATGTTTTAAACAGTTTGAAGAGCTCTCATAATTTTAAATCTCTCTACAATGTACACGTTTCGAGCCCTGATCACCTTCAAAGTGAAGTGCTCCAATAATTTTAAATAGTTCTGCACACAAAAGGCTCCGAACCCCCATTTCACTTCCAAATGGAAGTAATCTTGAAAATGTGAAGCACACCAATAATTTTAAATAGCTTTCTCTGTCCAAACCTGCTTCTAGTTCCATGCAGTTCCTAAAACTCAAAATTTCAGTGTCTTTGTCTATTATGTTAAGAGTATTTATTTACTTTAAGTTAAAAACAGGAGGAATTTTCTTAGGTTTTTAGTTACTGAAATTATGGATCTTTAACCATTAAAAATGTTTCAATGTGTTCCTGTATTTAGTCCAGCCAAAAAGTACAAATTGATGAGTGTAGCTGTTATCATTTCCTAACTTACAGCTCTGTGCAGAAAGTGATTTTACATTGAATTGTAATTTCATCCACAAGGGCTTTAGACCTTATATAATTAAAATACCTCAATCCTCTTCAAATTAGAAAAGCAAATTGTTACATATCATAAGTAGGTGCTTTTCACTCTAATGACAGTCACTTAGATGATTTATGACATACATTATTTTATATCAAAGTACAATGAAATAGGCATTACCAAAGGTAATCTCAGTAATGTCTGAAAAGGGATCTCAAACCTCAGTGCAACAATGAATGCAGTATTTAAAATGCAAAACCCAAAGACATTATTATGGTTTTGATTTCTTATGCCACAGCTTCTCCTGATCTGTTATATTAGTACAGCAGTACAAAGGGTGTTTTGGATGTATTGTGCTAAGATAACAGAAGGGGAAAATGAAATATAAAGTCAGATTTTATGCAGGAATTGTTATCAAAGGGATGATAAAGTAAAACTGCATAATCACAAGGAAAAACAATTGATGATGTACAAACTGAAATATATTGAGCTTATGGAATATGCTCATTTCCAGCTTTTAAGCCCTTGCATTATTAAAATGCATAATAAAATAAAATGCTCAGATAATGTATAAACAAATCAGACTGAAGGAGCTTCTTGAGAATATTTTCATATTTCTGTATTCTAGATGAAAATTATCCCTTTTGTGCCCCCCACCCCTACTCCAGTGACCTATTCCAGAGCCTTGGGAGTCAACAGCGAGAATCCCAATGTCCTCTGCGTCCTTTGTGGCAGGCAAATGCTACCCTGTAACGCTGCATCAGAACAGGGACAAATGGCTATAAATGAGAGCAAATGGCTTTATGTTGGCCGTGAATGCATTTGGGTTGGAGTTGGGTAAGGGTGTTTAACCATCTGAAGGATGAAACTGGTGCAGTAGGAATAATTGGAATTTAAAACTAAATAAACAAAATCTAGCTTTCTCTTTATTTATTTGAGAGGCTGAGATTTTGAGGTGGTTGTCTGCAGTGTCACAGGACTTACAGGGTTCCTTATGGTGTTGGTTCTACAGCATCAGCCACCTCATGTTTTTCAGTCTGTGGCTGCTGGAGCATGGACACTTCCCACCCCTCTAAGTTAGTGGTGCTGTGCAGTGTCATTGCAAGGACTTTACAGAGAAACACAGTCCTGAGTAAAATACTCCATGGTAGGGTTTGATTACCTGTGTGTAAGGTTATCAGCCTTGCAGGTCTTTTCCTATGCTGACTGCTGAATGAATCTACTTGTATGCTAACTGGGGATGTTTTCGTGTGCAAGAGTCCAAAAGTTATAAAGGCTGATGGAGATGGTGTCTGAGGAAGTAAATAAATGCCAGAGCTCCTTGACTTGGGATGAGCAGCTGTCAGGATTTCAGCAATTTTGGTGTATGGGCTTCAAGAATATGGAAGAGTGAGCAGCAGAGAACCCACAAAAATTACTAAAGGATTGAAAAACCTGATTTACTATGAAAAACTTAGGAAACGCTATCTAGTTAGCTTGAAGATTATGGGAGACTTGATCACCTTCTGGGATAACATGTGTGGGAAACACAAGGATCATATTAAACCTGCCAGATCCCAGTGCAGTCCCTAGAAGGGGCAGTGAGAGACTTCAAGCCTGTCCTCCCGCCCTACTGCAGGGCAGCTCCATCACCACTTTGTCCCCTCGTGCCCATCTGTGTTTGGTGGAGCTAGATCAGTTCAGACTCAAAACATAGCAGGGTGAAGGTCGTGACCCTCCCAAGGTCTGAGGGAAAGGCAACACCTTCTTCACTATGAAGAAAGTTAAACAGGAGATTTCAAGGTTTTGTGAGAGCTCTTTCCCAGGAGCCAGCTCTCAGAGCGCTGTGGCCTGCTGAGCATGTTGGTCCCTCATGGCTTCATAATCGATGGCTTTGTGGTCTGGTGCTTGCTTACTGAGGCCCAGCCTGAATGTGCTTAGCAGTTTGCCTCTCATTTGCGTCAGCATCTAAATAAAGATGAAACCGTGTTTTTATTCTCTTTTCAAGATGAGCCGTTAATTTTATAACAGAGAAGAGCAATCGAAAGACATATAATTAAGAGCATGTTTTTAAAGATTTCAGAAGAATTTTTTCCTCGGTGCTCAGCAGCCATAGTTGGGGAGGAAGTTGTAAAGGCTCTTAAATGGCAGCAGTCCGACTTCCCAAGCATCCTCAGCAGCAAGACTTCCCATCACTCAGACAATCTGGTCACAGTTTTACATACCAAAATGGAACCTTAGGGGGTTTAAAAACAATAAATTCACATTCCATATTCAATAAAATGCTCTTCCCATGCATGTACTCAATGTGCTACTTGGAATAAGCACTGTTTCCAGAAAAACCCTCTATCTTGAGGCTAATTTCAGACTTAGCCGTGACAAACTGTGGTCCGTTTATCCTGGCTCATTGTAGCACCACAATCTCAGTGGAGAGACCAGAGGCAGTAATCTGTGGTGTTTTGGTGTGGCACATGTCCCCTGCAGCTTCACAGCTGGAATATCAAAGGCTCTGCCCATTCCCATGCTTGTCCTACCTATTTGAAAGGGTTGAACACACCAAGATCGCAAAATGTGTTTTCCGCTGTGATGGGAGCGGGTGAGGGATGTGAGGGCAGACGAAGCTGCAGTGCTGCTGAGTGGATGCAGAAATACTTCCACATGTCACATACATCTTCCAGCTTTCAATAGTTGATACTTTGATCTGCCTAACTTGATCAGCATCTAGCTGTTTGGTTGCTGGAGTGTTACCTTTAGATCACTTACAGCAAGCTGTGTCCACTAACACCTCATACTGTAGCACTGCTATCTGGTGTTTAGTAAGTAATCAGGATCCTGAGATTATATTTTTGGGAGAATTAGAAGCCTTCTGGTTAAGGCTATTCTCTTGTCACCATCATTGTAGAGCTCAACTTTAGTTTTCCTTAAATCAGTGTGTTTTATTTTCTACAAATTCTAGCATTAGTGAGAGAAAAATCCAGCTTCATGAGCAAATGTTTGTGCTTCTAGATGAAGAGTTTTGCTTTAGCAACAGTTAGGAGGAAAAGGAAGGGGAGCTCTCCTGGATGACAGCAAATGATTGTGATGGGCATAGTTAGGAACCAAGTCTGATCAGTCTCTATATCTGCATGGATAGGTGGGTCTAAAGTGGGGTTCCTCCTTATGTCTCCTTTTGTCTTGCTACGATCTCTCCTGATGTGGCAGGCAGGATCAGGCAGTGCAGTCCTCATGTTACATCCTTTGCTGCTCAGCAGGCAGAGGTGGTGTCACTGCATGACCAGCAACACGATTCAAGCGTTGTGGCAGTGCTGCTCAAGTGCTGATGGAAAGCTTGACCTGAAAGCACTTGAGAGAAAGAGGCACATGCAGGCAAAAGCAGAGCATCAAATCAGCCCAAACAGAGAAACTGCTTTAGGTACAGGCACAGAGAAGAGGACCACAGGAACGGGCCTGAGGCTGTTGAGGTGTACTATGATGTTTGCATTTCACCTCAGTGGGTGCTTAGCCTGCCCCAGCTAGGATGACCTCCTATGGTCAAGCAGTTCTGCTGCTACCAGCTGAGGCGGTCTGTGGGATTTTCAGTGGTCAGTGGTTACATGAGTGAACAAACCAGCAACTATAAATGTGGCCTTGTGCTTAAAAGAAATACTTCCCTACCCTGCCATTGCCTGGAAGCCTTCAGTGGCAAAAATGTATGCAAAGCCTGGAGCTGCTGAGCAGCATTGCTCTGCAGGGATCTCCTGACAATGATGGCATGGCAAAGAGCCAGGAGGAAAGCTCTCGGAAGGGAATGTGATGTGAAGGCAGAAAGCCATTAGTATGTAGAGCTGATGACTGTGCCTTTGAAGGCGAGCAGAGGGACTTTTTTAATGGCAATGGTGAACTGTTTTGACATGGATTAACTGGACTTTGGGAGGAGGGGGCTGCTATGGTTTAAAAATAAACCATTATTTTTTCAATTCTGTGTGTTTTTTCTACTGCTTTCTGTAGGAACATTACCTGTTGGTTGCTGGCTTCAAGACATGAAACTATTCTCTTGCTTAAGATTGGCAGATCCCAGTTCCATTGCTTTTAGTTCTGCAAGGATTCCTGCCAGGGAAACTCTGGAGAGTGGTGGTGGTTTTAAGATATGATGAAACATAGCAAATAGAGAAAATAAATATAGTGATAACCGTAATAAGGGTTTCTTTTCTGTTTTACCAGAGGAAAAAGAATAGCAATGAGATCTTGGGTTTAGGATAGCATTATGGGATTAAGGTTGAAGGAGGGATACTGATGCTTGTCTCAGCTATGTGGTGAAGTTGAAGTCAGCACCTACCTAATACAGCAGCTTCTGGGGAGGAGGAGGTTGTTGGTATGCTGAATGGTGGATCTGAGGATCCAGCACTGACTGTCCTCAGACAGAGGCACTTTGTGGGATGCACTCTCTGCCTGAGTCATGAGGTGCTTTTGGTGTGTGTTGTCTATTTTTGTAGCATGGAGTTACAATCATTCTTAGGCAGTGTGTCTTTGAAGAGAGTTCTTTACCATTGCATGCTAGTGAGGACATACCTCTATGGTCAGTGGGAAGGCAAGTCGTCTATCTGGGACTTGGAAGTCATCTAGAAGACTTTTTACAAGGACAAGTAGTGATAGGACAAGGGGTAATGGCTTCAAGCTGAAAAGGGGTAAATTTAGATTAGATATTAGGAAAAATTCTTTGCTTTGAGAATGGTGAGACACTAGAACAGGTTGCCCGGGGAGGTTGTGGATGCCCCATCCCTGGAGGTGCTCAAGGCCAGGGGCTTTGAGCAACCTGGTCTAGTGGAAAGTGTCCCTCTACATAGTAGGGGAGTTGAAACCAGATGAGCTTTAAGGTCCCTTCCAAACCAAATCATTCTATGTTTCTGTGTTCTATCTGGGACTTGGAAGTGATCTGATCTGTTTTTCTTGTTTTGTTTTTCATGAGCTCATCTGCTCTATAGTGCATTTGTCTGTAATATACTCATCCTCCAGAAAGGTAAATAAAATAAGCCAAGAGGATTGGTTTGAGCACTAGCACAAGTTTTCTACTTGTAATGTGAGACATCCCAAAGAACTTAATTCAAATGGAGGCTTCCTGGGTACTTGCTCTCTCTTGCGTCTAGCTGCTCTTGGGTGCAGGAGAGGTCAGGGTCATCTCAGCGCTCACTATGAAGCCTTTGTTCTACCTGACTCTGTCCCAGCTACATCTGCAAGTGCTAGTTGCTATTTTCCACCCACCCATTAGCAAGGTACTTCGCACTCTGATCTTTCCCTGTGCCATCTATATGCCCCTGTCCTCCAGCCATGCTTCCTACCCTGTGTAAAGCACATTGGTTCTGCCACTTTAATCTTGCAGTCCAGGTGCCCTGGCTTTTCTGTCCTGAACCTGCTGGAGGTGTCCCAAGAGGACCAAAAGCCCTTTCCTCACATGTTACTCCGAAGCTTGCTGCTTCTGAGCTGTACCACATGGCATACAGGAAAGAGAGGCAGGACATAGAGGACCTTCCAGTCCTTCTAGTCCAGGCGTGCTATCAACTGGGAGAGGATTGCTAGAGAGCCATGGAAACTCAGTGGCTGTTCGGTGGCCCACACTACTGCTGAAGCAGTATTTCATCTGCCTCAAGGGAACTGGTTTTCATCACCCTGCTCTGTAAAGTGTGTTTTTGGGGACCATGCGTAACCCACAGAGCCTGGGAGGTGGTGTGGGTCTCCTGCAGAGTAGGATCGCTTTATGGATCAGGAAGAGCTGCACTGATTTCTACCTGGGCTTTGACACAGCACCGTTCCACCAGCCTTGCTTAGTTGCCATGCTGCAAGTGATTTTGAGAAGAAATAATAAGTGGTCTTGCTTCAACATGATATGAAAAATGTTTTTATATTAGAAAGTCTATATTTTATTGAGGTTTGCTTCATATTAGTGTCATAGAAGACCTTGATTTCAATATAACAATATGAACCTGCACGTGTAATTTCTCTTCTGATCACATTAATGCTAAACCACTGTACATGGTAGTAATGTTAAACTAATGTGACAGAATAATACAAGTATAAAGTGATGTAAAACCATTAATATTATAGAAAGTTACTCATTTTATGCAAAGGATTATAAGGAGTAATTTGAATAAAATTCCTTGTCTCTTTCTCTGATCTAGTTGAGCTACTTTGATCAAACGATGATAAGTCTGATCAACAAACTTTATATTAGCTGATTTCCATACAATGACTTCTTGTTCTTACTCCTGCTTATGACATAGCTCAAACCAAGTTCACTGCTGTCAAGAGCTCCATTCTGCAGTGTCTGATCTTGTGGTACAGAAAGAAGAGATGCGAGATCAGAGGTGAAGCAATTTATGGAGTATTGGTAACCTAGTCCCTTTTGGCATGCACGTTTTCCTAGTTAAGTTTAAAGGACATGTAAAACTTGAGTGAATCAGGCTGTAAATGTTTAATGGTATGAGGTGCTCCTTAAATACAATAATGGAGCAGGTTGCAACCACTAGCAAAAATGACTGCGTACTGGGTGTAAAGTAACCTTCTTTCTCAGCAGATTTTGGTTTCACTCAGAGGGCTATATAGCATTTATTTTAACTCCCTGCAAACTTTAAGTCTCTAATTAAACGAAGTAGGAGCTCGATGATATCGAGACGTGTGATTCCCCAACTTAATCAGATCACTGAAGACAGCCAACAAGAATATATAGGTGTGAAAAGCCAGATTTCCAGTGAAATGAAATGAAAAGTTATAAGGTTGTGGGTTTAGGAATGGTCTTTCTTTTGTGGCTTTTGGTTTAGTGTATTTGTCAGATTTTTTTATAAGAACATTATTGCTTTAAGAAAAAAAAATTAAACCCTGAGAAATTACTCTCAGTCTAACGAGTTCTTTTCCACTGACTACAGACATCATTAGGGGATGGCTATAGCCCGAGGCTGTGCATGAACTTTTTCTTCTAACTGTACACTTTATGTATAATTTAGCTTTCTTGCCTAAATTATTCAAGCAAATAGTGAGTGAAAATAATGGAGTTCACTGAAACCTTCCACAGTATTAAAATAAAACAGTTTTTTACGTTGATTTGAATTTTTAAGCTTTTTAATCATGGATTTCAAATGGAATACGCATATCTTCAGCTCTTCTCTGCTTGTCCCCTTGTGCCTTTTTTCAGTAAAAGAAAAGAAGAAAGGAAATGAACTTCAGCAAATACCCCATTAATTAATAAATGTTACTTATGACTACTTGAGATAGAAGTAATGATAGTTAAGCAAAACCTATAGACGTAGAAAATGCATTCACCAAGTATTGAGCTACAGGCAGTGTTACTTTGCTCACCCCAAAAAACGCCAATAGCATTTCATGTTTAAATACTGTTGGGTTCCTTTAAGCTCGAAAATACTGATAGGGAAGTCAATGCAATAGAAGTAAACTCTAAAAACTAACACAAAGGCTATAATTTTTTCAGATAATATTTTTCTAGTTTAATATTAGTATTCAAAAAAATCTTGCTCTGAAACACAGGGGCCTGATCCCATGCTAGGAATTTGGTATAGCTTGAGGAGACCCTGCAGATTTCTTCCAGGTGAAGAATCAGCACTTAAGTGTTTACTATTGTAGCCAGTCCTCTGCAATCATGCAGCTCACATTCACTTTATAGGTTATTACTGACAGTATTACTGATGTGGTAAGTACTGTATCTCAAACTAGGTAGATAAATGAAGTGTATGCTGTCATGAAAAAACACCCTGTGGAAATTAAGGAATCTTTGTAATATCTGCAAGCAGACCTCTATAATTCCCTGGCTTGGGTATGTTGTGCTTTCACCGAACGTCTGTTAGGAGTAGCATAATGATGATTTTCTCTATATGATGGGAAAGGAGCCGTGTCTAGACACCTACTAGTGCCTAGACTCCCAAGATGGGATTCAAATCTGCAGTCCATTGCAGATCAGCCAGTAGTAAGGAATCTCTGTGTGGAATTCAGACCAGGCTCTTTTCTTGACAAGCATGACATGAGGCAGAGATAAGTATAGCTTTACCTGATTTCACCCCCAGGTATACACTGACTAATGTCTGCAGTTCCTCAGTGGGCTTTGGATTAATCCAAAGAAGTCAAATGCATCTAACATCACTCAGTGCCTGGTGTAGCTACTGTCACCCAGCTCTGTTCTTATGCAGTATGGCACCCCCTGGATCCACAGCACTTGTTTACTCAGACTGAAGAAATACTGGGTGGTCCAGTGCAGGAGCTTTCTCCCCAGTCTGAGTTTGTACCCAGGGTGTCCTCCCAGCCCTGGAAACCAGGCTGGAATTAAACAAAAGGTGTGTCTGGTGATACTCTATTATTTTGTTATTATTTATGAGCTGGGCAAAGAAATACCACAGGTCTGGCCATCTTCATGCTTAGCCAAAGCCTTTCACAAAAATCACAAAGCAAACCAACAGGCAAGAATAAAGAAAAGTTTGCCAAACTTCTTTTTCTGAATTACTGAAATGGTGTTGTGTGACATGGGTTAAAAAAACCAGTTTGTTCTTTGATTTCATCAGTTCTGATACGCTGCCTCCTGCTTTTTGGGCTTTCAGACTCAAGAAATGAGATACGTGCAAATTAGTTGCCTTTTAATTTGAACACCCAGTGGATGTGGATCATTACAAACCATCACACTAGATTATTGTCACACCTGAGCTGTGCGTGTACAACGATACGCTGCCTGCCTCAGTAGAGCAACAATCCTCTGCATCGAGCTGAGGTAGTCCTCAGATCTGTTGCAACCCTCCTGCATTTTTACTGCAAAGTATTGGTAGCAGCAGGCAAAGATATGTGGAAACAAATAATGATGGGATTTTTCTGTCTTTGGAAAGAACTTTGGAACGATGTTCACTCTAGACTCTTTATTACTACATTTTATCTTTCGTTACTTTCTTTAAAGGGGGCAATTGTTTTCTTTTAAGAGCAGACTTATTTTAACATTTTGGGTTTATTTAAAAGCTGCTGTCCTGATTGTACAGGTATATTTTTTTTGTCACTGTTAGGCTTATGGTATATCTCAACTGCTCGCCGTCATTTCTGCATGTACATGCATCAGCGGTAGTTGCATAAATTAATTAAGCCAAACACTTAAAATTTAATCCCATGCAATTCATAGTATATTCAATCTGTGGTTTTGCTGAAGAATATGAAGAAAATCATGGTGATTTTTGCAGTGATGGATATTGACTGTAAACTTAGAAAAGGAGCAGTAGAGCTACACAACCTGGAGGTTCCTCGCTTGTTTGCATTTTGGTCTTATAACTATGGTTGGTGTTGCACAAGAAACTGCTGTTTTCTCATTATCATGTATCAGCCTTTTCCCCTCTAGTTAACACAAGAGATGGTACAATGATGTAGTGATTCAGTGGAAAGTACCTTTTTACTCATATACATTTATTTGGCTGCTCTTGGGTCTTCAGTACTGGGAAAGAAAAAATCTAGCTAAAGCAAGGAAGAATTACAGAATTGGGAAGGATAATAGTCAAGTAGAAGCATACAGAACTGAGCCTCACAGTTAATTACCCAGTAAGGTCTAGACTGTGAAATCCTTTGACAGTACGACATCCTTTTCCCACTAAACTCATGTTTGCCATAGCCCAGCTCAACATCACATGAGAAAATTCTCCTTCCAGGGATGTTCAACACATCGTACATCCGCAAGATCAGCATGGAACTACTCAATTCCCTGTCTGTGTCAGGAGATTAAAACGCTTGGTAAAGCCAAACTGATTTCTCATTGCATCTGGCAGAATAGCCGTTTCCTTTTTCTCATCATCATTCCCTTTCCTCATCATCAGTTTTCCCTTCTCTGTTTAAAATTTGTTTGACTGGCGATGATTTCAGGCTGTGTTGGTGTTTTGTGGTAATCTATCATTTGACTGCCTTCATGAGGTTATCTGTCCGCTAAAAATCCAAGCGCCTTGGAATTGCCTGACTTGTGCGTGCTGTCACGAGGCAGTGGGATCTGTGTCTTTCTCATCTGTGTTTTTCAGTTGGCTGGTAGGTTTTGTGTAGTTTGTGCTCATAGAAGAGAGCTCTGGCCCTTTATAGGCTGTAGTGTTGCTCCCTGCTGCTTGTTTCATCAGTCAGCTTACCTAAAACTTAGTCTGCTGCCCATCACACCTTCCTGTGGATGTTTTGTTTGTGTGTGGGTTTTAAGGGAATTTCCAGACTTTAGGGAGAACCTTTCAACAGGATAGGAAAAGGCAGCTGTGCCTAAGCGTCCTGTGGACATGATGAAGTACACTTACTGATGCATCCAGCAAATGGGATTTTTATGTCACTCTCGGCCCTTGTCACTGCTGCTCAGGGATGGTTTAATGGCAGAGCTGATGGGGCTGTGGCCTTCTCCTCCCAAACATTATGGAACCCTGGCTTCTCCTGTCATCACAGAAGCCTCAGTCATGGCATGCAGCCAAAGGGCATTGTGAAGATGCATTACCTGGGCAGAGCTCAAGGAATTCCCTGTGGGTCTCGGGGGACTTATTAAGCACAACACCTTCAGAGGTGGTGCAACCACTCTCATGCCTGGTCCCTGGTACATTTGCTAGCCCATGTCTTGAGGAAGTCTTGTCCCTTCTCATAAATGTTTGGCAGCTTTTGCTGCTTTAAGGAGCCAGGTACCTAACAGGAGAAAAATATCAGGTTTGCTCCTATTTTTCTGCATGAGACCAAGGGCAGCCCATTTGGAACCACTAATACAATTACTCTCACATTGGGTTTGGTTTTGCTGCAGGTTCCCTGGCCTTGCAGTGGCCCCATGCAGATTTTTGCTCTGCTCTCCCTGGCTCCTCTATCCAACTCAAGCTGGCTTGCTGCAGAGTTTTCCGTCTTCTTGTCTCTCCAACTTGTATTCACCCAAAACTTACCTCTTCCACCTTTTCCTTCTTTTTTCCTTCTTAGCACTCCTTCAGTTTCGCCTAGGCCAGTAAGGATGTGTTGAGTTGCTTGTTTGTCCTAATGGACAAACACATCACTCTACTCTGTGTTACCAAACTTAACTGAATTGCTTTTAAACATTGAAGGCTAATTAGTGACATTTCTGTTGCTCTGAAAATACTTCCAAAATTCATTCCAAACTGTCTAGGAAACAAACAGAATTTGGCCTCGATATTTTTCATGAAATTGCCAGAAAATGAAGGGCTGGCTGCTGCTTACAGTACTTTCCTCAGACTTGTTGAAGGGATATGAATGCACATGAATGACCTCACCCATAAACATGTCTCTTCCTTTCTTCATGAACATTTAATTATGGGTGACAAAGGGACAACCCCAGCAAAAGAAATTTATGGCAACCCTGCCTAAAGCTTAGTGTGTTAAGATATTTTTGCAAGGATGTGGGAGAGACATTGGGATCAAAATCGTGCTCTAGCAGAGCCATAGTATGGTTTGAATGTGTGGTTTGATCCTGGGTGAGTGGCTTAAATCCCCAGGCTGTTTCATTTTGAGAGAGAAGCCAACATTGATCCCTTCTGTGGATTTGTCTCACTTCTTTAAAAAATAAAGATAATAAAAATAAAGAATAGTCCCCAGCTGTATGTGAATGTGCTGCTGTTTAGAGGTGCCTTGCAAGAAGTGGGCAGGCAAGGTCTCAGAGATCTCAGTGGGCTCTTCAAACCAGTGCTCTTCAACTGTGGGTTTGGAGACCATAGGAAACCCGCTATGCTCCATGAAACTTGTAAATATATTTATAAAAGCCATGCATGTGCATTCCTGCACATCTAAAACTGCAAAGAGATGGCAAATGGAAAAAAAATGAGGGGGAGAAGATTTCTCTTTCCTTTTACTTGGTTTTACATGAAAGGTTGCCTGGACCTTGGATCACAGGAAGGTTAAGCATCATCACTCTACTCATTGAACTACAGAGTAAAACAGCAGCAGTGGTGTGAAAAATCAAGCATTCTAGGTCATTTGTTTTTTCATACAAGTGTCTATAACAAAATGTTTTGTTTCAGGTCTAATGGAACATTTCATTTTCAAGCTAAATAAATTTCTGTGTGTTTGTTTTGCTTTTGCAAGAAATAAACACTTAAATCTGGATCAGGTGGATAGAGAATTTGTTCCCTTTCTTTCCCCCTCCCAGTTTTAATTTTTCAGGAATTGAGTCTCTCATTCTTTTAGAACTTTGCCCTCAAACTGTCTTTGCCCTTAAAGTTTACTTACTTCTCCTTTTAAAGCACTTTGTGGTGTTACTTTTGAAAGCTGGAATAGCAAAATATGTTTTATTGTGGTGCATTACTTCAGGACAACGTGTTCTGTGTTCTGTCAGTCCTTATGCTCTTCTGCAGGTGCCTGTAAGTACTCAGGAAATGCAGACATTCAAACCAGTCTCTTCAATTTAGCATTGTAAAAAAGAGTTTTAGCTTTGTTATGTCTCAGTTTTATGATTTATTTTATTGTGCAGAATTCTGAGGAGGGATGGGTGAATAGAGGAGACAGGAAAAAGAGGGAGGGTGGCCTTGTATGGATCCACTGCTCCAAGATGAATACAGAAGTGAAGATTCATGGCCCAGAATGTTTTCAGGTGCTTTTAAAAAGGAGCTCATTGTTTTTTTTCAAGTTTTCAAAGATAAGCTCCCTTAACAGATGCCATGGTCCTGAGGGAGTAGGAAGCCGTGTCTTCTCACACAGACTCTGCATGATATCCATAGGCAGTATACAAATGTCCAGAACCTGCTTTCTTTTGAAGTTTGCTCAACCTAAATTTGAGGGGTGGTTTCAGGACAGCAGCTCCTTTGGGAAGTACACACAGTCATTACCCCATTGTTATGACTGCCCAGGGCTACTGATTACCATCAGCCTTAAGAGCAATACGGATGTCTGGGACACATCTCAGGCTTTGGTGAAATAGGTCAACATGTAGCTGACCAGGAGCATCAATACCTGCCTAATCAATGAGAAGAGAGAGGGCTAAGAAACAAAGCCCAAACCAAACAACACCTAAGGCACCCAAGCAGGGCACAGTGCGCACCTTCATGTCTTGAAACCTGTTTAGAGGCTAATAGCACTTAAAACCAGCTATTGGGGATGCTCTTCAAAGTCTGACCTCCCAGAGCAGTGTCTTGGAACAGGATGGAGAGAGAAGCGGAGAAATCCTACAGACACCTCTCCCACGCTGGTGGCACCCTCTTCTCTTCAACCTGATGTTCTTTGAGACTGTTTTTCCACCTATAAGTGTTATTTCAGAGTAGTGGCATTCCTCAGTAGCCATACTTTTTCTACAAGTGATATACACAACAGATGGTTACACTGGTAAGACGTGTGTGTTTTTCTCATGAGAAAAAAAAGAAGTGGTCAACTTTGCAACTCTGTTTTGCATTAACCACAGAGGTGTAAAACGCTGCCAAATTTGAGAACATTTTTATTTCTCTCTGGCTTGGCTTTGTACAACTGTGACTGACTAGAGAAGGCACAGAGAGTGAAAAGACAGGCCTGGGGTTCACCAGGGAGAAGGGAAACTGAAACATCATTTGAATTGAAATTCTCTCCAGAGGGGAGCAGTGTTCTTCCTCTCTTCCTCTTGCTGCCCTCTCTTTCTCCTTCTGCCCTTTTCTTTCTGTTAGAGCTCTTTACAGGTAATTTTACAATCTGACTTCTGAACCACATCTGCATCCAGCCATTATCTCTCCATCCCATCCAAGGAGATAGCTACCTGCTTCTTTTTTGCCTGATAGAGATTATTTGGCAGGGGTACTGCTAGTTCCTTCCTTCCTCCCCAGTCAGAAATCTTCTGGTTTATGCCTCTTGCTGGTCTTATGAGTCCTGTATATTTTGCCTTAAAGACTTATACCTTGGACATCATCATCCCAGTGCACTGAGTACAGTCTGAAACAACAGCAAAACGTGATTCCTGCCCCAAATATCATCCATTCAACCAGCCCATTTCCCAACCTGTGTTAGCAGAGGCAAAAATGGGACAAAAGAAAACGCCACTGCAGGGGCCTTGAGGTTTTCACATGTTGACGTTTTTCAGGCTGGCAGCCTGCCCTGCTTCACCATGAGGCTCTTTAAGAGGTGGCATTTCAATGCCGCATGTCCCAGAAGGATGGGGAGGACGGGCAGCAGAGCTGATGGCCCACCCTGGGTCGAGTCCTCAGCCAGGAGAACCTCTGGAGACATAGGCACAGCTATCGCCGATTATTTCTTTTATGATTTCCCTCCCGCTTTGTCATTATGCTTCAGCTTTGAAACTGAGCTTTGTTTCAGCCTGGTAGCCCGTGGCAGTGGACTGGAGAGAGGAGACTTTTACTGAGCTACCAAAGGCATTGTGTGCACGGGAAGAAAATGTGTGAAGAATTGAAATTATATGGTTGTACTGGGAGTTTGTTGTGGTGGTAACGTTGGCTCACATCTTCTGGTAGCTAATGGAGCATGTTGGGATGATCTGAAGATGAAATGAGTCTGATATGCTGGGACATGACATTTAAAAAGAATGGTGAAATTATATTTCTTATTTTCCTTTGTGCAGAGAGAATGCATCTTGGCTCTCTGTACAAAGTGTGTGATTGTAGGGTACTTCCAGTCTGGGTCTTGCCTTCAAAATAGAAGCCATTTTGCCCATTCCTCCCTCTTTCCCTTTTGTTTTACAGTTGCAGACTGTGCACAAAACACCCAGTAGAGTCCAACAATTGAATCCTGAGCTGCCCCAGTCCGTTGCTCAAGGGTAACACTACCAGGTGCCTCCCCATTTGCGAGCCACCATAGGGCTGCTGCCTTTGGCGTTCATGGAGATGAATGGCAGCAGGGTGTAGAAAGGCAGACAAGGGATATTTCAGAGGTGTTACTTCCAGCAAGAGGAAAACTGGTTTGAACTAAGCTTTGGTGATACTGGCATTGAGGAGAAATTGTTTTATTGGGAAAGTGGTGCAGGACAGGTGAGAGTTGAAGTCTGCCTGAGTGCAGAAATATCTGTTTTCAGCATATCTGTAATCCTAGCAAGGGCAAAGGGGATCATTCATGCTGCTGAAGGCACTGCAGGCAGGTTGATATGTGGGGTTTTGTTAGCCAAGCTAGTTAGTTATAGTTGTTTAAATGTCATCAGCCAAATAGGGCACACAATATATATTTTTCTGCTCCCTAATTGGCTGTCAGGTACATGCTTCTAATGTGAACACATGCCAGCTGAAATGGCACATGAATAATATCACAGGTGACACCTTAAAACTCTCTTTTCATGAAGATGCATGCCAGTGAACCCACATCACAGGTAAATGTGCGCTGGTAGGAAGCACAAAAGGAGTGTTGGCATTGCTGGGACAAAGTGATAAAAAGAAAAATAACATCAGAGTGAATATCCTAGAAATGTCTTTTTCAGTAGTCATCCATTCCTAATAATCACTCTGATTTTTATGAGAGTCATTCTGAGCTCTAACTCCTTCAATTGAACACGGAAGTAATTATGTGTGTAGATATCCTTAATTTGCCTTCGTGTAAATGAAAGCTGGATGCCAGCTTAACTTATGTGCTTTCCCTAAATGCTTTTATAGGTTTTTTTTTTTTCCTTCTTTTTGAAGATCAAAACTGAGAGCATCCACTGAATATGATAAGAAAGAAAATGTCGCTGGTTTTGGCTGATTGCATTTTTTTGTGTCTAATGAAGAGCTTGCTACTCGTGAGCAGGGAGAGGATTTAATGAATCACAAAAGTACATAATTTATCGTAGAACGTATTCCACATATTTCAGAGCAAATTCCATGGAAAATATATGAGAGTTGTATTTCTATGAATCAGGCTCTCGGAATATTTCCTTAGAAACAGCTTGTCCTACATTTTTATAAAGGAGCTGCAGCATTTATAGTACACCATTGAATTAACATTTTGTGGTTAAAAATGCAGCCCGAGAAATTAAAATGATATTTGAGACATAAATCCTGCGTGCTAACAACTATCGTTATAGAAGCCAGCCAGAATCAACAGACAGAGCTTGTTTTCTGCAGGGCTCTTTCTGGAGACCAGTTCTCAGAAAACATCTGTGCAAATGCGGGGGGGGGATGGAAAAAAAAGAGCCCCACCAGGAATAGAAGCCATCAGTGGTTAGGTGTGTTATAAATACATTATTACTTCATTGTAATGGCATACAGGCTTTGGCGAGACTGGGGGTGACCTCACTGGCTGTCAGGCCTTGAGTTACTCCCAGGGAAGGAGTGCACTGGATGGGATGCCCGCCTGACACTGCTTCAGTAGGGAGTGAGCAAACCCAGATAGCTTAGAGGGAATCCATGTCTGTACCAGCAGGAGCTGTTGGGTTGGATTCAATATCAGACCTGGCAATGAGGGGGTTGAGAGCGTTGGTTATCCTGGTTCCAAACTCAACGTGCAGAAATCTTTCAGTTACTTACTGAGTGGTTCTCACCAACGTCTCTTCCACCTCAATCTCAAGTGCTTCTCTGAGACTGTCTTTGGAAAACAAAGTCCTGTTCTCACTGCTGAGTGCTGGCTAATGGTTTTAGGTACTCAGCTTCAGGTGGAATTTTTTCCTAAAATGCCTGGGCATCAATCTTCTTTAAAATCAACACATGTATAGCTTTGGACACCCTAAATCATTAGCTGCTGCAGAAAATGCTGGCCAGTTTCTTAGGGCTTTTTTTAAGTCTTATTATAACACATTTTTGAGTTATGAGAAAAAGCTCAGCCTCCTCCTAGAAGAATTTTGAGCAGAAGAGAGAATATTTTGCAACTAAGGAAAACAGAACAAACTGCAACAGGAGATAGCTTTATGGGGATGGAGACTAGATTTATCTTGTATTGTATTACTGCTTAAGCAGAACACTGTAGACAAATTTGTGTGATCTGAAGCACTCTGCAAGTGTAGACTTGTAGACCACCTCCAGTTTTCAATCAAAACCAGTAAGAGTAACAGGAGAAAGGGTTCAATATATCAAGACCGTGGCTGCAAGCATGAAGTTAATTGTACTAATTGAGGATTTTTTTATGTTTTGGTGATACTCTTTAAACTCTCAGGGGTTATGGGAGCTAGACAGAGGGGAAGGTGATTTTGCAAGAAGGGATGAGGGATTTGGTCAGTTAGACACAAGTTGGTTGGAGCTGTCAAGCTGCTTGGTAGGAGAGCACCTAAGCAGAGGGGCTGCTGAAGGTCCCATCACTCTTGCAGCTATTCCTGATGGCTGCATCCCCAGCCAGGCAAGTAATCGAAAGGGCAAATGCCATAGAATTAAAGGAAATACACGAGCAAACATAGCTGGTACGTACTTTGATTGTCTTGCCTTCTTTTGTGGTCATCACATCTGGATCCCTGTGCCTGACACGTCTGTGTTGCTCAGAAATGCTCCATGCTAGCTGCACATCATTTCCACTGAAACCAATCCAAAACCCCAAGAGGTTGTAGAAGCCTCTAGAATATTATGCAATTAAAAACAATTGTCTTCCTTAAGGCCTTTCCTAGCTTAGTCCCCTAAATATGTAGAGCTACAGGGTCTAAATCCAAACTGCATACAACATCCTTTGGGATGCCATATTCAAGCGCTTTGTATCTTTGCAGCCATTTGAGGCCAACAAAATGTACCTCACTTGACTTTCTGCTTTGCCTTACCTGTGTAATGCAGACCTTGGTTGAGCCTGTTTTATCCAGGAGTATTTTAAGAATAGACTGTTACTGATAGAATCAGAAAAGAAACAACAAGAAATAATCAGAAAACTTCCAAATTTTTATCTTTTTTTTTAATCAGAAATAAAATATCCTCCCTTTTTAGAGGAGACATGAAGCTGGTGTCCTGACTGGTGCTGATCTGAGTTTAAATTCACACTCTCCCAGAGGAGACCATCAACATCCATTCACATCGTCATTCATATAGGCAATGGGAGGGTGGGGAAATACCCCATGCATCTTCCTTTTAGTGGAGGGAAGGAATCTAAGCTTCTTCTCACTCCTTTCTCAGTGTTGCACACACCCTGTAACATGAGAGACATCCACACAGGGTTTTGGTGACTGAGGCAGAACAGTAGGCTTGGGCTTGGTGTAGCCTGCTCCATAGGCTATGATGCTGAATGAGCCCTGTAACAGCACAGATCCAGCTTAGTATTGTGGCTGCAGCCCTGCCATCACTTTACATCACGTTAAGCAGGCTGTACAAGCATTTGTTTGCCAGTTCAGGGGCTGTAACAATATGTCTTTATTCCAGAGATGTTTTTTTCACAGCTCAGTAAAGCTATTACAGTTGAATATGGAGAAAAAGGAATAGCAGGGCATTCTCAAGATTTTATTGCCTTTTTTTATGTGTGCCCCCTCTCCTGTTAAGTAGGTATTGCTATCAGTGCAGTCAATCTGATTTTGCTATCAGATTACCGTATCACAGCCAAATAAAAAAAAATAGCATTTTATATTAACTGGTTTTGGAGAAGATTATGCTGTCATAAACAGGCTCAGCAGGAGTTTCAACGAGGGTTTGATGTGCAGTAATATACTTGAAATGTCTACTTCTGGTTTCCTTACATGGGACGATGTCCCCAGATTTTGTGGCTCTGACAGATCAGATGATAGCAACTATGTGTTGCCTGCTTTGTATCCTGCTTTTTAACTTGCTCATCACTAACTTTATATACAAAACAGCAGGTCCGACAGAATCACTTGGATATGGCAGGTAACATCTGTGAGCAATTGCATGTGAGCTGAGAAAAAAAGCCCAAACCCTTGTTTCTGAAACATCTTTTGGCTTATGTGGAACTCAATTTCATTATTGAGCATAATGCAAATTTGAGAGATGTTATGAAAAAACCTATATTTAAAGAGAACAGCAAATGAATACACCTCCCTCTTTTATTGATATCTAAGGTCATTAACATTGGAAAAAGGAGGATTATCTTGGGTTTATGCTGACCACCTCTCCCAGCTGATACTATGTCCTTTCCCTCCTCCCACAAAAAGGAGGAGAACTGGTCATGCAGCTTTGCCTGCACACCCGTACGAACTTGTGCCGCTCACCGCTAAAGGCTTCAGGACCACCTGCAGACATCTGGTAGACGTACCCAGTCTGTCTGTCTGGTCTAATCTTTCATTAGACGTTTCAGATCCATTTTTCAAAGCACCCTGTAAAAGATTTGCATACTCAAGATGGGAATAGAGCTTCCAAAGGAGCGGATGCTTTCCTCTCTTGCCTCCTGCTGAAGTCAATGGTAATAACGATGGGAGAAGTATTGGCTGGGCAAGTGTTAAACTGAAATCCCAAAGTCATTTTAAAGCCTTCCACTTGAGTTCATCCTGTTGCTGTTGCAGCTTGGGGTGGAATAGTCCTCTGGATGTTTGCAGGAGCTTTGCTTTTAAAGTCAGCTAAAGCCTATGAGATGGTATTTTTTCCCAAAGCATTTCACACTTTTTTCTGAGATTGGGGCCAAAGTTTAGATGTTTCAGTACCTGGTGTACAGACCACCAAAGCCTTCAGTGGAGCTGGCCTGCAGACCACTAATTCAATAGGAGACATGGCCTAAGTAATCCATGTTAATGATGTGCCTGTTTAAACCATGTTGCCTGATAGGAGATGTCTGGTATCTATTAACCCGTATACCAGTTACACTCTGAAGATGGGAAAAAGGCTACTTTTCAAGAACACAGGCTATGGAAGGATGCACAGAAAAAATGTATTAGTGTAATTTTCTTTGTCTCTGTTTCCAAAGGGGGAAAAACTGGAATCCTACTTGTCAAATCTTAGGCATCAGACATTAAAGAGTAGCTACTGTAAACAAGGTAATAGAAGCTCTGTCATCCCTCCCCATCACCTCTATACACAAGTTATTTATGTTTCCTAGGAAAAGGGGTCTCTTGCTCTTGGAGCGGATAAAAGCCTGGTTTTGAAAAAGCCAAGGGACCAGATCCTCATGAAGGTGGAGAGTGGAGTAGTCCTGTAGACTTCCCTAGATGGAGTTCAACTGAGCCCAGCAGAAGTTGTGCCCATTTATCTATGACAAGGAGCTAAAGGGGGGAGAAGGCAAAAAAGGGGGTGTTACTGCTGAGTCTTTTACATCTGTTTTGTTTACTTGGAAGGCTCATGATCCCTTTTCTAGCCAAACTAATCAGACTTGGAGAGATGTCCTTGAGCACACACACAAAGCTCCTGCAGCCAGCAGTAAGCTGTAATCAGCAGAAGGCTGTGTAGCGTTGTGGTTACGGATCCAAATATTCCCTTTCCTTGGAATGCAGCTACCCTGGCTTCCTCGAAGGGAAAGGCTTGCTCCCAGCCTCCACCCACTGTTTTCTGGCACCGAGGAAATGAAGCACTTGATGAGTCTCCTAGAAGAACCAAGGGGTTTGCCTGCAGGAGAACATGGGGTCAAGGTCTTTTTTTTTCCTTAAAGGAGGGGAAATTTGGAAGCGAAACAATATTATTTTAAGTTTGGCTATATTTAAACTCTCAGATTCTTCTCAGGTTGTTACCTGGTGTATGTTAGCAGGTTGCCAGGGACTTCAAGAGTGGTGATGTTGACATACACCTTCTGAGGAGCTGGGCTTTATGTTATTAAAAATTCCCATTTTTGCATGACTTCAGCCATAACCTGTGGTCAGCTTTCATTCACTTGGTGCGACAAAACGTCAGATATGCTAAAGTAAGGCTGGATCCTGCAACAGGAAAAGATTCATTTGGATCACTGGGAAGGAGAAAGTGTCTGGGGGAGGCAGAGAAGACTTTTCAAGTGAGGGTTGTCTCAATAGCAGTGAAAAGAGCTGAATTGAACTCCCCCTTCCTTTTTTTTTCCTGTTCCATCAGTAGGGGCATATTTCATGAAGTCCCTATTGAGGTTAGATACGCTGAGCCTATTTGCATACTTGGAAGAGGTCCCCTTATAAAGGAGTACAGTGAATACCTCTGGCATTTCATATTTAAGTTCTAAATATAAATGTAGGCTAGAAGGAGTTTGTGAAAGTATCCTAACTGCTTGCTTTCTCACTAACTAGACTTCTTAATGACGTGATTTTCTCTGCTAGGGAAGTTCTGATTATAATATAGGCATAAATGTGCATGTTGTGCACCCTTGTTAATTGAAAGGCTGAATATTTAATGCGCTGAGGGTGCGCATCTCTTTACTGAGTGCACAAGGAAGGCTGCGAACCCTGAGCACAAATAGCCCATAGATGTGCGGGCCAAGACCTGCATTTACACTGCTTTGGGTAAAGACAAGAACTTCTGGACCACTAGGACAATTTGGCATATCGGCCTGGCGCACAGCGATGTGTGATTAAAAAACAATTCCACAGCGTGGATCTGTTTGAATACCAAGTTATTTTATAAAGCCTGCACTGTGTGTTTTGAATGCACATTTGCTGTTATGAATAACAGGAATTGTTTGGCTTGGCCTGCCTTTGTGCCGATGCCAGCTGGCACGGAGCGAAGCTGTGACACATGACACTACAGCTGTGTCCACATGTTTCTGCCTTGCAGTATCCACTTATATAATTTACTTTTTTGATCCACAGTCAAACTGTTTGAGTGAGTATAATTTGCTTTCCTGGTCCAGAGTCGAACTATTTAAGTGAACTCGTCAAATTACACATGCCAGCCACTTGGATGAGAGTACTTATTTTGCCATTGTCAAAAAAAAAAGTATATTCATTATTAGTCACTTGTGGCAATGCAGCAACTTTGCAGTAAAAGATACATCCCTAATGGAACTTGAGTATTTATTCCACTTGATACACATAATTACAAGACAATAATAGCTCAGTATTTAATCGACTGAGCCATTAAAAGAGTAATTGATGATGACTTTACTGTAAGTGATATAAGCAGCATCATGGTCAGGTCTGTTTTCCTGTACATTGTTGGGATGTTCTTATTTGCCATTGTGGTTGAGTTTACGATTGGGCAGCAGTAACCTACTAGTTCTGCATTAGTAAGATTTTTTTCAGCCTGTTACAGGAACTCTTCTCACGTAGTATTGTATTTAAGATGGGTAAACCTGGAGAAATATAGCTGAAATTGAACTTAACCTAAACTGAACGTAGTACTCTGAAACCCTGGTTAAAGAAAACACACCAACTCAATTCCAGATATCTAAGACTAAGGCAGGAAATACAAAGAAAATATACAACAACTTTTTTCAGCTTGCTGGTAAAGCAGAAATAACATGGCACTAATACAGACAACATTTTCATGTAAGCCTATTTTATTTTATTTACCTCTTCAATCAGAGTGAAACAGGAGAGGGCATGGGATTTAGCTTTTTCCTCCAAATTTAGGAAATACTACCCAAGCATTTTATTCCCAGCACACACTGAACTGAGCTGCGATATGCACTGTCTTGTGATAATTCAGTGCAGCTTTCCGAATGTCAGGTCTCGTACAGACCAAAGTAGCTGCGCATTATCTACCGTATGGTCCTGGTAGAGCAGCGTGCTGCGTTACGGAGCCAGGGTCACAAGTTCATGGCAGAAATGATTCATGTACCCTGAAGGAGGGAGCCTAAATTCAATATGTGAGACCTGAGAGGAGAACGGGGGGACAATGGTGGTGGGTGCCCCTGTCCCAGGCTCTCCCTCTGCTGGCTCTTGTCGAAGGAGCAGAGAAGGTAGGGAGAGGAGCAGCACCACTTCTGATGTCCTGCACACAAGTGGTGACCTTAGCCATGGTATATTTTTCTTTTCCTTCTTTTTCTTCATATGTTATACATACACACACATACATATCTATGTGCAAGCGAAAAGCTGACCTGAGTTTGAATACAGTTCACAGAGTGCTGCGGTAAGTGCTGAGACATGCATGACAACTGAATATTAAATTCTGTTAGCACTTGGAGTTATTGGGCAGCAAAGAGCTTTAAAGAAACCAAAGCAATTGAGGTTTAGCAACAACAAGAAAAAGAGAAAGTAGAACTTTAAAAATCAAGTGTTTTCTCAAGGCGCTCAGTAAGTATTATGTTCTTGGTCAATAACATTGCCTTTATGATCATATTGACAACGTGTGCAGAAATGTATGTGGCATGGCAAATTGCAGTTTAATGTCAAATGACAATAAAGCAGACATTATTCAACTGAAACAAAATACCACTTTAATTAAGCATTCCACAGGATAACTGTAACAAATACATTATTAACACATGAAGTACTGCGTTTCAGGTAAGGCTCGTGCTGCAAGAAAGCGAATTCAGACTTGGGGCCGACAGTCACTATTTCACTCATCCCATTGTGCCGAGGTACAGCAGCACGTATAATCAGATCCAGTTGCCCTTGAAACCAAAAGGGAGCCTTTCCATTTTAATGACCAATGAGTTACGGCATGTATTGAATTTGAGGCAAGACGCAGAAGAACACACTCTGAGGTTTAATGACGAAGTTGTGTGTTGGGCTTTTATTTGCTGAGAGGTGAACCTCCAATAATTTGGTAGTTTAATTTCTGGGGCTTCTCCCAACTCTGAATTTCTAGTGCCCACAGCACAGTTCTGGAAATCTCACAGACAGGCTTTCCCATGTGGGTTTTGGTGCTTCGTGCACCCAGTCAGACTGGGGAGTAGAACCTAAGACTTTACTTGTGAATTAGGCACTGTTGAGGTATGTGTTGTAGGGACACCCAAGAGAAAAAGGACAGTGAAAGCCAGGAAGCGTGGATCTGTGTAAATACAGGAAGGTGTTAACTGATTTTTTTTTCCAAGCCACTGAAAGGTTTCTCTGAGCTTTAAGATGGCTTTTGATTCATTTTCTTATTTCTTTCTTGTTTTCCTAAATAGGTCAGTGTAATCCAGCTGAAATACAGTAAAAGAAAGAAATACTTGTTGTTGTTATTGAGATTTTTGATAGCCAGTTTTTTCAGACAAACTTCAATCAGTGCTTGGTTTCTTTTAGGATGCATATTTGTATGAAACTTTATATTTAAAAAAACATGTTTTACTGGGGTGTGGGAGAAATGACTGGTATTGAGGCTTGGTAAGAGCCTGAGGAATAATTTGCCTTCTCTGTCTTGTTCTGCAAGTTTTAGGTTAGGGAGGAACAAGTAAGCTGTGCGTATAGGCTGTGAGAAACTTTTGGGGTGAAAGTAATTAAGTCTGTATTTTTAAGTGTTGAACAACTCCCTTATATTCATTTATATGCAAAGAACAATTGCAAGGTGGCTTGATATCTCCATGAAGACCATGAAACTCCCAAAGTGTCCATCTCAGCAGGATGTTTTTTTCTTTCCTGACTTTGGATTTAATGTTTCAAACAAATGAACATGAGAATTACATTGCATGAAGTATATACAAAACCACATAAACGTGTGCTGTTTCAAAGGGCTTGATCCCAATGCAGTTAAATAAATGCCACTGCTTGTGTTTTGAATCAAACTCTCAATATGTTAGGTCATTCCTGCCTCGAGCTGTGCTGTTTATACCTAAAAGCTGTCTCTCTAAATAACTGTGAGTGTCAGATTTGCCTATGGAAACAGAGTTGATGCATCTGATAAATAATAGTGTGCCTTGTGGAACTCTTGTGTCTTCTATGATGAAGATCATCAAAGGATGTGATAATTACTGTTTTCAATACCCATTGCATGACCATACAAAAATTTTCAAGTGACAAAAGCACTGAATGCTTTTTCCTGCAGCCCTTTTTGCTTCAGAGGAAAAAAGGTCATTTTGGCTGGATCTGTATGGAGTATTGATGAAAGGTTTTGTAATCTCTCATCAATTTAGAAAGCCTTCATGAAGTGGAAGAGTTCCTCATCACCCTGTCTCTTTGGGTTGTGGTCCCTGCAGACTGTGGGTGGTCTATCAAAGCAAGAATCATTTCACGCCAACCTTGAGAGTTGTAAGGGAGCTAGTATGCACATATACTCCGTGTTGAGAAAAGCAGGGATGAACTGTGGAAGAGGAGCAGTTAAGCAGAAGGATAATGCCTCTTTTTCATCCTGGGGAATAGAATATTCTGTTAGTTTAATGTAAGGGTTTTTTTCCTAGTGTTTATTCTTATGCTAGAACTTGGTAGAAAAGCGGCTTAGGCATTTCTACATCTTGTGAAACCACTTTTTTCAATTGTTTCTTAATGTACTACTTGTCTTCACTCTTGGTGGAAACATCTCCTTTATCCGTTGACAGCATCTGATGGGGTTTTTTTTCCAGTAAGAAATGATGGATACTGATTTATTTCTTTTTTCCTCCCCTCTTAACAGGAACTAAAATCTACAGTTTAAGCATCCTTAGCTAATTTCCTGCTGAAAAATTATAACAACTCTTTCCTTTTCAATCAAAGTCATCTTGTGGTACTGCAGATTTAAGTTCTTACTATAAATTGACAGGAAAACGAGTTACAGTGATTTGATAAACCCTGCAATATTTAAGGAAGCATAACTTGCAATTCTGTAACCTCATATATGACCTATTCGTTTGGAAGGTGATTTTGCTTGTTGACAGAATCTGAATTTCAAATCAAAATATGGCTTGGAAGGAGAAAAAGGTTGAGAACTTGCTCAAGGTTTTGATCATCCATTAACTGTCAGTGTCTGTAACATTTGGTCTTTCACCTGTTCTGCTCAAGAGCTGATATATGTGTGTGTGTGTATGTGAGCCTGAGTTTCTGGTGTAATAGCAGTAAGATCTATAGTGATGGACTTAGGATAGTACAATTTTGTCAGGAATGACCAGTCTTATGTCAAACACAAGCTACCTCCAGTGCAGCTGGAGTTTGGAAGATGCTCCACAAGAACCTGAGGAGAGACAGAGTGGTCTGACCATAACAACTGATGGAAATGCTTCTTTTAAAAAGAGAAAAACTAGTCACTGATGTTTGGTATTGCTTCCTGTGACCAAGGTGCTAGACTTGAATTTAGAGCAGCCTTGTGGGACAGTGTCTTGATCTCTCACACAAAATAAGCAAGCTTAGTCAAATACTGTACAGTGAAGGAATGGAATGTTTTACCTTTGCTGTCTAGAGTCATGGTAATAAAATAGCAGCCTAAATGCTTTGGGACAAAACATGACAGCTATTTGCAAAGTGATTAAACTTTACAAAAAATAGAAATTAGGACTTATTCTTGGCTTTTTCCTCTTTTTTTAATAGCTTTGCCTTTGAAATAAAAAGCCTAACAACAAAAGAAAGCTGGTCTGTTCCCTCCCCAGAAATTTACCGTCTAAACGGAAGGTTTTGACAGAAGTATTTCAATCAGCTCTGTGGAAAGCTTTCAGAAGTATTTGGTCACACTTTGAGCAGTCTCTCTGGACTGATTTGTTTGAAGACATTGTGGTTGATGGTTTAGGTGAGTGCTAAATAACTGTGGCTTTCCATTTTTCTAAACAAACATGATACAATGCGTTTTCCAATTAAATTTCTAGTTGCAGTGGTTACCATTTTAGAAGCAACATCTGCCAACTGTTACCATACTGTGGTATCTGAGGTACCACACTTATTTCCTATTCTGAGGGCAGAGCAGACTATGCTATCTCCTGCAGAACTTTGAGGCAAACATTGATTAATGTTGACTTTTTAATGGTAACCACTGTGATTTTTTTTATTCCTATAATTCATGGTATTATACATAATGATACGAATATCACTGAATTATTTATACACTTATGTTGGTAAATAATGATGAGGTAATAACAATGAATTATTTCTATATTTACACCAGTAAATAATGATGAGGAAGAGAAATAATTTAAAGTAGGCTCAGTCTCTTGCTAGCCTACACCAATTAGAAGATGTTTGCAAGTGTATTTCGATGCCAAAAGAATGGAGCTGCCTTGGGGAGTTTTTAGACTCAAAAGAAAAGCATTCAGAGGTCATAATGTTCAGGCAAAGCCCCAGCACGATGGTGTAGCAGCAATCACTGCCTCTATCCTTGGATGTATAAGTGGAAATGAAATACAGAAGGTGCTTTTACTGGTACTTTGCATTGCTGAGACTCACACCAGGACACGCAGTTTGGGCTCCTACCTTTGAGAAGAATGTTCATATGTAGAGTCCAGTACGTAGCTGTAGGAAACTCCGAAGGTGATAAAGAACTTCCTCTGCTCAACTTTGCAGAAAGGAAGATTGAGAGGTGGCTTAACTTGAGGAAGCTCTCAGGGGAAGTAAGTACCAAGCCATACAAAATTGTTTGATTTGGTGGATAAATGATGCAAAACAAAACCGGTGTCAGGAAGCTGAAATGAGACAAATGTAAATTGGAAATGTAAGCACTCCTAGAATCACTGCCCAAGCAAACTGCCAATGTGAGGGGTAGTGGTTTTGCTTCTTCAAATCAAGACAGAAGACTGTTTTCTAGAAGATAAGCTTTGAACAGTGGGCAAATAAAAGGATCCACCTGAGTAAATAATAAACTCACCTGCTTGGAGTTTTATGCATAGAAAAGGGTCAGCCACATATGCCTAAATTAGCAGTGGGTAAACTCTGTTTTTTCTACGTTTATCTGTAGCCGGGCATGTGATTTTGGCTGAACACAATTAGCAGAGTTTACTACAAGGGTAACTTCATCCGCGGCATTTCATAGCCTGTGATAAACAGTTCAGCCTGGATAAAGTTGTGTTTCCACCAAAGTTAAATTGCATGGGGCTGTTGCATGCAAGCAGTGTGCTGTGGGAGGTGTGGAGCGTGGGACAGAGACAAGGAGGGTCTGGGATCCATTTCCAGCCCTGCCACCAACTGGCTGTCTTCAGGCTATTCTTCATCTCTCCTTCCCTGCTTTCCCACTTGCAAAATTGGCGTAACGATATTTACCTCGTTTAAGAAGCATGTTGTGATCTTCAGCTAAAAATTTTAAGGGCTATTACTATTTGTTGTTGTGTTGTATTTTTGACCAAGTTTTCTCAGAGCTATTTCTTGGCAAATGCTTCTGGCTTCTGTTCTGAAG
This sequence comes from Coracopsis vasa, assembly GCA_026283785.1. Lineage (NCBI taxonomy): Eukaryota > Metazoa > Chordata > Aves > Psittaciformes > Psittacidae > Coracopsis > Coracopsis vasa. The sequence goes on from JANHGB010019455.1 coordinate 85,122, forward strand.
GATTTCACAAGTCTGTGGATGGGAGCTGATTTTCTTATTCTCTAGTTCAAAAGAGGGGAGGGCCCCCTTTTGGATCTGAGAAGAAGGTGAAAAATGTGACTTGTTTAATGGTCAGGTCCTGCTGTGAAACTCTTGGATATGGGAGGAGAGTCAAAGTTGTGCAACGGGCATCTCCTGGAAAGGAGAAACATTGAGGAATCGCTTCTTTTGCTTTTATAACTCCGTTCTCAGGGAAATTTCCTCCTTTAAAGCTGGTGTCTGTCTTAAAGTAAGAATGAGATTGCTTCCTGTAACTGTGGGAGATGCATTAAATAGTAATGTTTGCCAGGGTAGGACAGGAGCAGGTCAGAAGAAAGCAGTGATTGTTTGACTGCCTGATTCAAGGTGCTCAGCTGAAGCATACCTTCCCTCTGTGGGTGGCCTTTTTCCAAAGGCATTTAAATGACTCAGAAGCACAAGGCCCACCGACTTCCAGTCTTGTGCAAAACACTGCTGTAGAGCTAGATTCACATCCTCCTTCTCCAGTTACCTAAGGTAGGTTCAGCCAACTGGGGACCCAGGAGTAACAACGTCAGGCCGGACATCTTCTGTGCCACTTGTCCCAGCAAGTCAACTTAAAACACTGCCTGTGTGATGAAGAGCAATGCAAAAGCCTGACTAGCACACGAGCACTGCGTGCCCAAAAAAGCACGTGAAGCTGCCGTCTAAACATCAGCGGCTACGTTTTGAGCTCTGCTGGTGGAGCGAGGCTGTTTTTGAGAAAGAGAAGCGAAATTGAAAAAGCCAAACAGGAGTAAGTCCTTTTGGAGCAACACTGAGGAAGCCAAGCTCCAGCTCTGAAATTTTTTCCCCACCACAACTATCATTAGCCAAGTCGTAATCCATGTGAAAACCGAGACAAATTAAATGGTAGCAGAGCTATTGAGCATGGCTAGAACAAGGTCTTTGGAGAAGGAATAGCAAATCCCTGTGGGACTTCGTACCTGCAGAGCTCGCGGCCTTTTATCTTTCATTAGCAAATGTTGTGTATTATTGGTCAGTGCCTTGTGCAGTTACTTACAGGAACATTTAATCAAATAATCTACTCCTCTCCCAGGCGGCTTAGACCACTGCAGTTTTATAGTTACCTACTTCAGCTGGAACAGTTCCTTTCAGCTGTAAAAGCAAATATGCAACATGGAAAAAAGTCTCGTTTTATCAAAACAGACAGAACTATTCCAGCTGCTGATATTAAGGTAAAAATAGCAAGGTTAAATGTTAAACAACCTCTGAGTGGACGTTTATAACTACAAAGCAAGCCAGACCAATTGCTCTGAAAGCACTTTCTTCTAAGAAAAATTGAAAGACGGAAAGAAACAAAGAAAAAGAAAAAAGAAACAATAATGAAAATTCTCATTTTACTTCTCAGAAGAAAATTTATTTTCCCCTGTTGCTGATGATTAAATACAGTGGAAACCAGTTCCCTTGATAACAAATACATCAGTAATGTGTGGTGCTTCCTGCCTCAGCATCTTGTAACTCACAAAAGTTTCCATGGCCAGATTTGAATGCTCAAAGTGCTAATAACGTCTGCTAGTCAGCCTTCCTACTGCTCAGAAAATTTCACTCCTGCGGCTTTTTGGCTTGTTTTGAGAAGTCACTGTAGAGGTTAGTGAACTTTTCAATGTGTTGGTATTTAAACTGTGGTCAGACAGTGAAAAAAGGGGAAAGAAAAAAAAGTAAATAAAAAAGGAAAATAAAAGAAAAAAGAAGAAGAGAAGAAAAAAGTTCATAAAAAGATCTTCCCCCTTAATAGTTGTTTATATGACCATTTGCATGGGAATTGAACTGGTTGTGAAACCTCCATGTTAAAATGGAATTCCTCTGACTCTTAACATATCTTGAAAAATATAGTGCATTAAATGAAAAGATGCTTAAAACAATGCTGGGGTTTTGTTCCAGAGAAACATTTGGGCACTTTCACTGGGAAAGGAGGTTAAAAGGTTGTCAATGCTTTCTCCAGGGGCTCTGTCTGACAGTGAACATGTGTTTCCTCCCTTTAATCGGCTCGCCAGTAGCCAGAAAGCTGCTTGTTTTCTGCAGAGGTTGTCAAAAATGATTTCAGTCTGGAGACGATGAATGATAAAAGAGGTTTTCAAACACAGTTTTGCACTGCAGCATTTGCAGTCCCAGAGAGGATGGATTGTATTACAATCTCGGTGCAAAGGACCATGTTCCTGTAGCAAGAAAACAGTGCCTCGTTCAACCTGTTTGATGCTCCCACTTACCTTTCAAAGTTGAAAAATAGAAGCTGGACCTCAACTGAGGGAAAAAAAAGGTCATCCCCTGAGCGTGTTCCTTCTCTCTAGTAAATAAAGTGGTTTATAAATTTAGTGAAATTTCTGTTTTCCTCTTGCTGTTCCTGGGAGTCGTGTTTCCTTCAGGAGTTTATAGAGTGATTGTTCTTCCTGTGGGTATTTTATTCAGGCCACATTGCTGTTCCCTATGAAGTTAGTAATAAAACTTCTTCCATGAAGACCAAGCCTTTTTCCAAAAGACCTGATGCCACAAAATACTGACCTTAGTTTCCACTGAAATCACTCTTTTAGATAGCACTCAGTATCTTCCTGAGAGAAGATGTGAGTGCACACTCCAAGTTCTTTATTTTTGGGCAAGACTTTGAAAATTGGATAAGAAATGCCAGCAAAACAGATTTCACCTGCAGAGCTTAATGCCAAATCCAGAATCCAACGGGATTTATGAAGCCAGCTGGACCCTGTTGCCATTTCCACTGGTGGTGTTGCTAACTCTACAGGCTCCGAAATTCCATACATGAGATATTTCATAAAAAAACAGAAGTGTAATAACACCAGCAGGAAGCACTGCCATGATACATGGTTTTAGTCCTGAACCCCCACAGCCTCTGTGTTAGTTGCCTCATCTCCCACGCACGTTGATTAACGTGATGGTGGATGTCTCACCCTTGTATAAACTGCTTTTTGCCCAGAAATTCATTCTTTCTTGCCAAACTCCAGATTGGTTCAGCATTTCATCCCACAGCACACTACACACTAGTTTGGTCTCTCCGAGCTTTCCCACTGCCAAGTCCCATCAAATCTCTGTCACCTTTCTCTTTGCATGAGTTCTGCAACCAAATCCTACTTTTACCCAACCTTCTCATCAACTCCGTCTATTGCTTGGGTTATACTCATAATTTTACCTGTATTCTTCCTTGGCTTTTTCACCACCATCAGTCAGGAGAAGGTGCAAAGATGAGCACCTGCAAGAGCTCTTTATCCCCCCAGTTCTCCATCCCTGTGTTTTTAGGAGGGGAAAGCTGGCTATCCCATGCCAGCTTCTCCTTGTGAGGTTGGCAGGCAGTGGAGGGGTGTCCCCTCTTCTGACTGGTGTTGGCCGATGCTAGATTTGTCTGTCCCGGCTGGAGCTGCCACCAGCTTTGCCAAAACTTGGATGGAAAAAGAGCTGACAGTGCAGCAGGAGTGGGAATCACTTGAGGGATAACTGAGTTCAGCAAACGCTCCTGAGTAAGTACCGTGCAGTGCGGGTCAGATGCATGGAAGGAAAACAAAGTTAGACATGCTAAATATATTTGGTTGCTCAATGATGCCTTCCATGTTTTTCTATTATTTTTCTTTTCCTTTGCTTTTTAACTGAAAGAAAAGAGCACAGCAGAGTTTCTATCATGAGTTTCAGCAGTTCTCCTTTCAGTTACATTGTGCTGCTGCTAACAGGAACTTCCTGTTTAGCTGCTACATTAAAGGGATGTATATAAACAAGAGAGTCCCATAAATTACTAAATATGAACCACAGAAGGTTTTTATTATCTCTTTTTGACTCTAGTACATGGGGAAGGCTTCATTCCATCTTTCTTCTTTTTTTCCTGGGCACAACTAAATTCCAAAACATTTCTTGAGTGGTAACTTATATTCCGGTCTTTATTATTTCTGACAATATTTTAAATAGCTGGAGTTGAATTTTCTGCCAAGAAAGGCAAGCTGTCAGGCAGCAACTGTATTGTGTAGAACCAAAAATTGAATATACACTCAAAGCATACTTGGGAAACTTGAACACAGAACTGGACAACATCTTTTTTCATCTGAATGTGATTACCATTTCAGTGGTGTAATGTCGTCACTGGCAGGTTTTGCTGCACGTATGGTCAGCTTGCAAATCTCCATCTGTGCCAAAAACACATGTAACAGGTGCATGAAGAGTTTGTTAACGTGTTTAGAAGAACCTGTGCAAAACAAGAAATAGTGCATGTGTCTGGAACGTCCCCACCAGTCCCGACAGCATCTATGTCACGTTGCTCTTGACTAATTCTTGGGCAGCACTTTGAATATTTAAACACTGTCTTAGTGCAAAATGCCCATGACCTTGGCTTTCTCAGAACTCCCCATCCAAACCAAAGTACTGGGGAGAGATGGGGCAAAGGCAGCACATCCCACCAGGAGAAGGTTCAACTCCTCCTCTTCCTCACACCGAAATATTTGGCTAATGTCATAGAGATTTGGCTAAGTGGATTCAATCAACTGTTTTCACTCTATTATAGTTCATAATCCCTATTCAAGATGAAGTGCACTGCAGCCTAATGAATGTGGTAATGGAATCCTTGTGTATGTTTTTCCACAGCGGGGTGCAGATTAGCATAAGTGTCATATTCTGTTGGCATGCCTGCTATTATATCTGAGGCGTTGCACACACTGGGAATTTTTCAACTGGATAATAATAAGATGAATATGGTATGCACATGCACATAGAACACGCGGGTTTTAGAAAGTGATCTATAATAAATCTCACCTGGAGGGGCATTATGATAGATTAACTTTGCATTTTGGCTTAAAAACGCAATGTTTAAGCCAAGTGTATGGTAACACGAGTACAAAAGAATTAGATTCAATTTCATGCACAGTTGTCATTTAGGGAAGCAGAGTGAAGAATACTCTGTAGGTCTTAGGGTTTCATATATTCATATATTTCATATATTCAAGTTCAAAAGCCCGGCTCGGATGTCCCCTGTGCTCAAAGCTGATTGTACATCTCCAGGGGATGGCACACAGGTAGAGGAAAACTTCTGGATTGAAGATCAGCATGTACGCACTTCCTCAAGAAGTTGCTGTCAGTCTGTGAAATACAAAGAATAAAACCCCAGCTATCTTCATTTCAATAGCACTTTGGTTTTGCCTGCTGAACATTTTGGGTTTCTTTCAGAGGCTGATCCAACTGGGACTGAGCTGGAGTTCATGGTAAAACAAAAATCCCTCCCAAACCAGAGAGTCAGGTCCTCTCCATGAAGCGGTGTATAGCTTTCAGTCTGTGTTTGTGACCTCTGAAATGAATTTTGCTATGAGTTGTAGAATACATTTTTAATTACTTTAGACATCTTAGTTTTCCTCTGGTTAAAGAAACTCTAGATGAATCTCCTTGCATGTCACCTACAAGAGACAGCATGGCTTATGATCAGTCCCAGAATTTATTACTTGATTATGGAAAGTGCAGGCCTGAGAAATTCATACCACTTAAGCAGTGGTTTAGTGTGACTAATCAAAGAGGTTTTCCTGGCACACGGGAGGTATCAATATATATAGACTAGTGTAGAAAAGCGTATCTTTATGCTTTTAAGCATGGTGGCACGGTAACAGCTTAAGCATATTAATCAGCCCAAGGTAAGTGCTGCTTCTGTATCATATTTTAATCTGATTCTTTCTGCAATGTTAGAGAAATTATGTCTGTGGCTGCTATAACATTTCGAAAAGAAACTGTTTGCCAAGTGAACGAGACCATCAGAGCAGTCATTCAGACCTGAGAATTAACCACGAGCTTCGTTTACCTTTATTATCAGTACATTTCTGCACAACCGCCACAAGTCAAACTATTTGAACTTCCCTGAGAAGGTAGCAAAGCCATCAAAGGGTGTTAATGTTTGTTTGTTTGGTATTTAGTCTGGATGAGATTTGCTTTAGGAAAAAAAAGGATCTATTATCGTGGGTCAGTCATCTGATATGTTTTTCCTGACTTGGACTTCAGAGAGCTACGCTAGGTTAATATCTGCGATACAATTGAGTTGCGAGTGTTATTCTCTGTTGTTTTCTGAAGCTTGAGTGACCTTTTCAAAACTCAAAGAAACCTGTGTCTCGCCCACGTGTGTATTAGCAAGAATTGGTTTTCCAGCAATTCCACAAAGCTCGTTGGAATAAAAAATAATAAATAAATTTAAAAATCCCACTGCTGGTTGAAGGAATGTAAATTGGAGTTTCCAGGGAAGTTCAAGCACCCTTTGCAGTCATATCACCCCTTTCCTTGAACGTGGTATAAAGAGGCTGGGTGGCAAATGTATTTAAGACTGAGGAAAAGGGCTGTTAAGTCGACCTTGGTAACTTAACTGAAACAGTATATGTGTAAATCCATCACAAATCCCTGGCCTTTTACACTCCTGTCCCAATGGAAATCAGATCACAGAACTGTTTACAAGAGACTACGAGTCATTTGGATAAAGAGCCATGACAGCAGGCCCCATACTATTTGAAATTTTAGTAACTCAAGCCTAAATAAATACTCTAAAAGCAAAATAATAAGGATTAGGTAATTATTATGAGGTGATTATACTTATGAAATTTTGTATTTAGTAGAGAAGAAAATTTCACTGTAAATGTCGATGCTTTGCCTTTTGCAGTCAGTTGTAATCTGTAGCGTTTAAAGGTAACGCTCCCGTTTCACACAAGAAAGGTGCATATATATCTTTTACGCTGAGCTTTAGATGTCCTGAATAGTAATCTTTAAACCCGCTAGAAGTAGCGCCATAAAAATATTTTACAACATTATTTAATGTATGAGCTAATCCCCAGCTAATTGTCAATTTTTGCCATTTTTTCCTAAGCAGGGAAGAGAGGGGAGGGTGGGGAACCTGCTCCTGTTCAGCCAAACTCCCCGTCAGCACAGGAACAAAAGGGAATCACTTCAAGTTTGGATACTCTGAGTAACCTTCTTGGCATCGCAAACAAACACTATATTTTCATCAGCACTTCAATTAATCTTCCCCAAATAATATTTTATGAGCATATGCTTGGAAATAGTTTTATTCAACTCATGTAAGGTTGGGTGGTGGGCTTTTTCCTTCCTCCCCATAGTCACCTTGAAATATTTACTGCAAACAGATGTGAGGATACTGTTAACTTGAGGAATTAATGCTCTTTCTCTTTGAAATCAATGATTTTACAATCAATCGTAGAACAGGAGGAGACCTGTCTGTATGCTTGGTGTTATAGGAAGCCCCCTGGATTGCTCTGACTGAAATTTGCTTTTGATGCTTCTTGTCCTTTCCTGGCTACTCAGCCTCTCCTGTGGTTACCATCCCACAGACCACCTACCAGCTGCAGCAGTGTCATTGACAGCTCTTCCCCAAGTCCTTTCCATGGGGAAAGCCTCAAGGAAGGAAATAAGTGAAACTCATTCCCCATATATCTCTTTGAGGTGAAATTATTGCTCAGCATGGTCAGTTATGGAAACAGGCTGTTCAGGTGTAATGGTTTCATGGCTCCACTGATGGTGTGAGCAGACTTTGGACAGGTCAGCCGTCTGGTGGCTGGTTGAGCTCATTACATGAAATCCTTGTTTCCACCAGCCCAAGTACAAGGATAGCTGTGAACAACTTGGCTGCCTGGAGGTTCAAGTTCTTTTCTCAGCCCCTTCTGTAGGTTCCTGGTGCCTGTCCTGGGCACATGAGATTATTGAGGTGTTTTGTCCTTCAAAAAGTAGAAATAACGCTCTTGCCTGGAGGTGCCCAGAGCCTTGAGTTGTCAATACTGGTAATGTCCTTAGAGATCCTTCCAGGGAGGATAATGTGTAACTGGGTTTGTGATTCGGAGAAGAGAAAGTAAGGGTACTGATGAGATTGTGCCACTCAGGCAGGAGTGTGGAGATGAAGGGCATTTGCTGCTATCTATGGTGGTGAAGTGATAGTGTGAACACCTGCACCCCAAAACAATACCTCCTAAGCACCACAAAGCACCACAAAGGTGTAATATTTATATTGGGTTTAGTGCACTTGTTTTGTTATGTATTTTCCATGCAGTGAGGAAGCCCAAAACACAATGGACGTACTAGGAAATGTTTGTTTTCCTTGTGTAGAAGAGGACTAAAATGCTGTGCTGGGGTTTTTGTTAATGGCTGTTGATTAGTGTGTTGCACTTGAAGGACAGAAGAAAATTGAGGGTGTGGGAAAATCAATGTCATGTGGTTCTGCCTCATGAAGTTGATACCTGCTGTGATTTTTTAGAGAGAGAACAGACCTCTCTGTCCCACAGCATCTTCATAATCTGAGCACGTGTACATACATACACCAGGGAAAATGTGCATACAGAGATGTGTACATGCAGTGAAGAAGCTGTTTTCTGAAGAAAACTGCTCCAAACACTGTTGTCCTCCCACTGTTGCTAACTCCAGTCTGCAGAACTGTGATTTTGGTGAAAACCCACAGAGGCTCTTCCCTCTGTGGACAGCAATTGCTGCTTCTCTCCTTGCTCAGGCCTGTCTCCCACAGCTTGATCAAAAGTAGCCCAAGCCAAAAGGTGCTTGCTACTTATAGGAAGATGAGGATCTCATAGGCGGGAGCAGGATGAGAACTGTGTTGTGTTACGATTCAACTCCCCCTTTTACGTCCAAATAAGACAATTTGCAGCCTTCAGCTCTGTGTGGTGAGTGAACCTCAGCTGTTCGCTCAGCCATAGTGATGGCTGAAGGAAAAGAGGGTCACAAATGCTACCTAAATCTTGTCAAAGTATGGTGTCAGGGAAATCACTCGGTTGCTGCTCTGTGTGCTCTCCTTCCACCAACCTCCTGGCCTGGATCGCTGAAATTATTACAGCTTCAATTACCAGGCAATAGACGGCCACTTGCTGAAAGTAGGGAAGTGGGTGGTAATCCTAATTAGATCCTGATCCTGGGGACCCATGCTCCTCTCGTTTCCACTCCCTTTACAGTCAAAACTCCCTGGGTTAAGTGGAATTGGGTCTGATTTGCATTGTGAGGAGACCTGGAATTGAGTCTGTGGCATCTTTGCAAGAGACGTGTTTGCTCTCCTGGTTGACAGCAGCAAGACCAGCATATTCTATCCTGTGGGGGCAAGCTGTAAAATCTCAAATGGATTTTTTATTTCTTGTTTGTTGAGCACATCACTGCAGCAAAGTAGTGATGTGCGCTGGGAACAGTCTGTTCCGGTGTCCTCAGTTTCTTGTCTCCAGCCTAATGGGGGACTTTTGTAATGCTATTCTTTAAGACAAATGAGGGAAAGAGCTGATGCCTGCAGGTGTGAGATGCTGCACAGAAATAACCTAAGAAATATATGCAGTCAACTTCTCAAATGATGAAGCTTTGCTATGATTTACTTTAGCACACAAGGCAGCAAAGTTGGAGTGTATGTGTAGAACAAAATAGTCAGTGCTGAGGATCTGCCACCTTCCCTTTGCATGCACTGTGGAAGGGCTTTTCCTGAATTAGCTTTTGTCTGGTTCCCATGGATATAGTGCCTGGAGTGCATTAAATGTGTATCTTCCAGCTTTCGTCTCATCTGAACAGGTCTCTGCTTTGCACACCATGAAAGCATTTCACAGTCTGAATCAAAGTGCTGTAGTCATATGCATTCCTAATTCAAGCTAAAATGATGGGACAGATGAATCCTTTCACCCGTCTGGTCCTGGGTGAATGGCATCAGCCAGATCCTTATTACCTGCAAGAACCTGCACATTCCCACCCAGCCCCATCCCCCATCAGCTCAGGGACACCCTCTGAGCCCAGAGTTCATCATTCCTCTTTTCCCACAATAATTTGCACATAAATTGCTAGCAGTTATAATTTAGCATTTTCTTCTAACATCGGCTGAATAATAGTGACACCCTCCCTACTGTCATTGAGCTTTGCTAATTTTAGCTCAGATATAGTTCTTGCTTCTTCAGGAGAGCCATAAAACCCTATTCCAGCTTCACATTTTATTCCTTTTTGAAGCCCAAACAAATCAGCAAAGTTGAGAACTTTATTTTCAGAGTTCATTAAGCCCTTAACAGTAAATCCTTTTCTCACGTTCCAGATGTTGTGGCTTTCTTGACCTCTGTTTATATTTCCCTGTGATGTGAACAAGCCGACGTCTTATTCAGGCCTTACCAGTTTCTTTGGAGAGCTGAGCAAAGGGGGATGCAAGTAGCCTCCTGAAAGGTTTTTGGAGAGGGAGAATGAAACAAATCCTTGTTCTATCATACCAGCCCGATGCTTCGTCTGCAGTCAGCAGGCATTGCCTCCACTGCTTAGTGCCCTGACCTCTGCAGAGCTATTTTTACATATTGAATGCATTTTTACCAATACATTTTTCATCCCCTTCCTTTTCACTTGAGTACTTTACATTTCAGAGGTAGCACTCACCTGCATTTGGGTATGTCTAAAGCATGGCCCTTGAATAAATTAAGCGTGTTGTTTTGGCAACGTGTCGAAATCTGTACAAACCCTTCTTTTCCACTTTGATTCTGCAGAGCATTTTGAACATGCTGAAATGTAGCAGTTTGGGCAGTCCGCTGGATTTGATCAGTGTCAATAATGCATCACATGCATTAAATAAACACCCAAATGTATCTATTCTCTTCCAGCCACCGGTGAATCATTTTAAACGTAGTTTGTACCTTTTTATCCTCTTCAAATGTTGGATTTTTGAAGACAAGCACCTGCAAGCCTTTTAGGAGGTGTTACTCCTGCTGTTACTGACATTTTAATAAATGCAGAAATAAATGCTCCCCACCAAATTGTCTAATGTCAACACTTACCTCATCGAAAGAAGTGAGTCAGTTTGAGCAGAATTTATAACATGTGCCGTACCTATAGCGTGAAGCGCATCCAGTGTTGTATCCGTTTTTCCTGTTTTATTTGAAACCATAGTAACTATCAGGCTACATTCATAAATATTACAGTGATTATTTGTCTTTGTGCACTTGCACATTGAAACATATGAAAAATGGATTAAAGACAGCAATTCATAAAGTGGGGGTGGGAACCCCAATGTTTCTGCATGGTGTATCAGTCTGCCTTACATACAAGCACAGGCCCTCACTCTTGCCAGCAAATACTTTACAGTGGGCAAAACACATACAGTAATAGAGGGTAATGCCTGAACCAAGAGATCCACTGGTATTGGTAACTTTCTTGCTTAAGAGAGTATCTCAATGCATCACTAAGTGTGAGCAGCAAGATGCTGCTTTCCCTCTCTGCAGATAAGCATTTCTGGAAAGAGAGAGGCTTGCACTGGGGTTTTAGACAGCTGCTGGGGTTTTGAGCATCTATCAGTTTTAATAATTGGGGGAAAACGTGGAGGGAGGAAGGAGAAGAAGATCCTTGAACACAGCTGAATCCAACCTCTGATATTGCAAAGCTTCCTAGGGGCCACAGAAGCCACAGCCAGTGCTTAATTCCTGTCAGGAAGCTTTGGCATCATTTATTTGGCCTTGGGGCTGCCTGCCCCAGCAGGCACTATTCCTCCTGCAGGGACTGCAGGAGAGCTGGAGGTATTTATACATCTGAAGTGCTGCCTTTGCTGGTCAACAGTATTGTATCATTTCAGCTTTTTGTTTTACAGAGTTCTGTATTTTTATGGTTCTTATGAAACAAACAAACGAAATCTGTATTTTTAAGGTATTTATTTTAACAGTCCAATGTATTGGCTAGCCTGTGTCCATTTGTTGAAATCAGTCTCATGTAAAGAAAATATCCAAACAGGATGGTCGTGGAGACAGGTTATGAAGTCTGTTTCATTTTAGTGAAATCAGGTAATTCTTTGGCTAGAGACAAGTGAAAAACAGAAAAAGCTGTGTTATCTAGCAATAAGTGAAGTTTCAGAGGTTTGAGCTTTTTCTCGACGATGGCGAATAGTTGAGCCCCGTAGCTGAGATATCCAGGTTTAAGAGGATACCAAAAATTGACCAGAAACATCTTGAAAGCAGGTCAACTTTCTGCTATTTCTCGGTTTGTTTGGGATGTTTTGGAGGAGAAGGGCATACAGATGGGGTCATGTCACTTCCTCTGTTCTCTATGTCTGAGAATTAAAATTACAGAGAAAACTTAAGCAAGCTTTGGGGATTTTTGCCAGGTTTAATTCAGGGCTGCATCACCTTCTTGGTTTCACCACAGGAAAGCCAGAATGATTTTGTATTTTCTTTACTTAGCAGACATGAGTCTGGTCTCCTCTGCAGCAAGTCAGGCAGAAACCTATTGCTGCTGACACAGTCCCAGGATAAAATGTATGTAAGGTATATTATGAGTCACGGTCTAAAACCAGGAGCCACGTTCCCCAGCATCAGTGTCATAAAAATGTGTTTGTTTTATTTGCCTTACCATTTCTGACTCTCTTGGTTATTGTTTGAGGCTTGCGTCCAAAACCAAAAGGGATTGAAAGTTATTGGGGATGAGGGGTGGGATGAAATTCTCATGAAAATAGTGAATATCTCGAAGTTTGTGATAAAGCCTCAGGAGCACGCAATGCAGTGAGGGTATGGGTCTCTGAGCATCCTTCCCACTTCAGAGCAGCCTCACAGGACTGCTGGTGAAAGCCAAATTGAACTCAATATTATCATGATGTGTCTGGGAGTACACTGTGATCATGGCCTTCATTTTCAGAAAGGACCAGGCTAAGTGTCTTGGGACTGGGAAAGGAATTGCCCTCTGATGCGGGCAACTGGAAAGCAATCACTGAAGAGCTCTGAATATCCCTATCCATTGCAAAGATGCTATCAGGATATCAACTAGTAAAAACATGGAGAACAAATGAAGTAAGCTAATGGTGCTGGGTCTGGAAAACCCCCATCACCCCATGGTACATTTCCACTTACCCTTCAGCAGGCACCTGTTCTGTGAGAAATATAGGTTTTCCCAAAAAGCTCCGGGGTGCACCTGTGTGCCGGGGTGAGGTAATGGTAGATGGGAACGGGTTTCAGCTGAGACAAGGAGTGGCAAAGAAATATGTGCATGTTCTCAGGACCCACCCAGAAATGCTGAGGGGGCAAGGTTAAGAGCGAGGTGGCAATTTGGGGTGGGGGGAGGCAGGAGAATTGGCATGAGCCTGAGGCCACTGCTGTCCTCACAGGAATTCCTCAGTGCTCGAGCCTGCAGCTGAGAAAAACATGATTCCCACCAGCACTTGTGGAGTTCCCTTCCATTAGAAATCGTGCTGGATGATCGGGATATTCTGATATTAGAGAGGAAAGTGTGGTGGAGCAGAAGATAAAATTGACAGTGAATTTGTGGTGAAGGGGTTTTTTTATTCCAATAGATGTTTTCCATGATTGAAGTTTTTGTTATTAAGTAAGTTTGGGGGAGCTTTTTTCTACTTCTTGTGGAGGGGAAAAAAAAGTAGCCAAATGTTTGATTTAGAATCTGTTGTTTGTTCTTTCTGATTTATTTTGGTTTTAATTTTTAATTAACATATTTCATTGAAAAAAATGCAAACAAGCTGTGTTTCTGGAGTCTTGACCACTAGTGAGTGCATCTGAGCCTCTGGTGCTGCTGGTGACCCATGGCCAGGGCTGATCAATCCTGTTAGGAGTCCAGCTACCAAAACTGGACTCCTTGGTGGTTGACAAAATGTAGTGTAAGGGAAAACAATTGAGAGTTTATTCCTCCATCCTAAAAACCAGACATACAGGGTCAGGATGTGGCTTCGTCCCTGCTGTGCAGTGATGTAAGGTTGGTCAAGGGTTCCTAGGCTCTTGTGAAACACAAGGCTGACGATGGGCTTGCCCAGGAGCTGCTGGGAGAGCCAAACTTGCTGTGGTGGCTGGGGGTGCCCATATTGGGTCTCTGGGTCACCCTGGTCTGCAGTTGAGCAGAGCACCCAAAAGAATAACTGGACTTTTTTAGCTGTGAATCGTACCCTTTGACTCTTGTTGGCAGCAATGTAAGTGGTCCTTGGCCATGTGGTGGTGGTGATTCACAGGGTCAGGAGGCTTTTCTTGCAGTAGTGCTTTCCATGGTGCACAACCATCTTTCTAAGAGCTTTTCATGAACTGCTGGGTGAAGGGCTGCAATGCCATTGAGTTATGTGGCATCATCTTTGAGAACATGCAGTTGGGAGGGGATGTAATCAAGAGGAACTGGTGGCATTTAGGGGCAGACTTAACCTGGCAATCTTCCAGTGAAGGAAAAGAGATGGGAAGAAAGGAAGGAGATTTAAAACTGTTGAATCTAGGCTGTCCAGTGCATTAACAGGGAGTGCAATGCATGTGCAGGAGTTGCACATGGGCGTCAGAGAAGTGGGGTGTCTTCTGGAAGAGTATATGGGATATATGTGTTTCCAGT
>JANHGB010019456.1:0-76562 GCA_026283785.1 Coracopsis vasa
GATAGCTGCTGTACTTGTCGCTGGGGTTGGTGTAGCTGCTGTGCTTGGAGCTGGAGTAGCTGCGCTGTCGGTTGTGGTCAGAGTTTGAGTAGCTGCTGTACTTGTTGCTGGGGGTGGCGTAGCTGCGCTGTCTGCTGCTTTACCCTCAAATCCACGGACATTTTTTTCCCTTTGAAGGTGCTGGATAGTGTTGAACAGGGCTCTGTAAGCATAGGCTAAGCCCCAGCACGTTGCCATGATTTGTCCCTCTCTGGTATGACAACACACCTCATTTAAGTGTTTTACTAATTTTTCTGGATCTTGCACTTGTTCAGCGGTGAAGTTCTAAAGCACTGGGGGGGCCCACTGGCCTAGATACTTGCACATACTGTCCCACACACCCTGCCACTCATGACTGTCCAGCCTCGGGGGAAATCTCTTGGCTCTCCTACATTGTCATCTAATCCCAGAAAAGGCCCAAACCCAGACTCTGTTTAACTCTGGGGACCAGGCGAAATGGTCATGGGCAAAACACGCTCAATGTGTGCCAACATGGTAATCCCTATCACAATCAGTAAACAGGTCTCAAGGGTATTTAAAGGCCATTCAAAACCTTCTAAACTCTCAAACAGTGCTGTAAACGGTCTCGTGGGGGGGCTGGGAGAGTAAGAGAATGTCTCCTTCACAGGTTGACCACCTGAGAAGGAGAAAAAAGATGTGTAATTGCTAAACACTTCTGTTATATACCTCCCAAAGTATAGAGGTGGTGACCACACTGGGAACGCAAACCAGGTCAGTTTCATGATCAATGATTCTATTGTATTACAAGTCATTACCATAAAGTCCAATGAAACAAGAACCTTAGCCCAAGGCCCCCAGCCGATAAACACTAAGACAGCAAATACCGCCTGTAAGTAAGGAACGACATGCTGGAACTGTGAGATCCACAGCAACAACTTTGAGAACCAATAAATCAGCATTGTGACGAGTGACCATTAATCCAAACCAATAAATGCTTATCACAAATACGATTAGACACACTCCAGTCAGATCTGTCATTATCTCAACCCTTCGTGCCCCACGTTGGGCACCAAAAAAGAACTGCCGTGGTTTAAGCCCAGCCTGTTACTCAGAAACCACGCAGCCCACTCGCTCCCCCTCCCTCTTTCCTCCCCCCGCGCCCGGAGGGATGGGGAGGAGAATCTAAAGAATGTAACTCCCACAGGTTGAGATAAGAACAGCCCAGTAACTATGGTATAACACAAATCACTGCTGCTGCCACCAATAATAATAATGATAAGGGAAGTAACAAGGGAAGAGAATACAACCGCTCACCACCCAGCCCAACCGAGCAGAGAGCTAGCCCTTCCGGGTAGCTCCCAGTTTACATCCTGGGCATGACGTGCTGTGGTATGGAATACCTCTTTGGCCCGTTTGGGTCAGGTGTCCTGTCTCTGCTTCCTCATGGCCTCCCCGCTCCCTGGCAGAGCATGAGGCTCAGAAAGTCCTTGGTCAGAGTAAACATTTGAGCAGTAACTAAAAACATCGGTGTTAGCAGCGCTGTTCCCAGGCCGAAAGTCAAAAAAACCCAAAACACAGCGCTGCACCAACTATTAAGAAGGAGAAAAAATGACTGCTACTGCTGAACCCAGGACAGGAAGATGCTAGCATCTTTTTAAAAGTGAGCTTCAAGCTGTGTCAGCATTTATATGACAAAGTCGTTTTAGAAGTAGTCACATTTGTAGAGGTATTTTGCCTTTTAAATCTATTTTTCCTTTAAAAAAATTAAATAGTGAATAGTCCCCCTGATTCTTTTAACACTTCAGATGTATACTTCACATATGTGAACAGTCCAATACAAAGAGAACAGAAAACTGTAGGGTACTTATAAGAAAACTTAAAAGCGCAAATGTTACTAAACCTATGCTTAAGTGTTTGTGGGGTTGGGGGCATCCAAGAAAACATCCGTCCTGCTTTTCTTCCATTAATTAATACATAGCTGGTTAAGTTACTTGACTAAGCATGGTCCATCACATGTGGCAGGGCTTGCTGAAGGAGAGTGGGAAAGAATGGAAAACATGTGTGATCTATTTAAAACAAAGCTTGCCAGTGTCCTGTAGCTAACATTTTCAGATTTAACATTTGTAAACCAATCTGAAGCTGCTTAAAATGAATACTAATGACTACTTTTGCATCTGTATTCTATTATTGAAAGTTGGTGAGTAAGTTTAAAGTTCCAGTTTGTGTGGATAAACTTCATAAAACATAGTTGTATGTAGCAGGTGGCAGAAAAACTGGCTTGTTTTGAGCACAGCTTTCCTGGATTTCCCTCTGCTATGGGTTTGGTTTTGTGTTTCATTTTCCAAATTTCAAATAATGTTTATATCGTCTTTTTAAAATAACTTTCAAAGCTCAAATTCCAGTACCTTTGGAGTAATATTAAGTTGGTGGCTGAGGGAAAACCACTTCTATTTGCAGATGGTAGTTTTTATTTATGGCTCTGGTAGAAAACCTTACTGTAAGTCTAGAAAATAAAGTGTTACATAGGACTGTAAAGTTAGCTATTCTTAGGGGGCTTTTATTACCTCGGTGGGACCCACCTAACTTTTATGTCAGTTCTGGGATCAGGTGAAAGGAAGAGTGAGCTATGTTTTTATTTTAAATATTTTTCCCTATATATTGTTATTTTTGTAGATCTTTTTAAAATAAATTATTATATGCTGGAGATTGCAATTCCGCTGTAGTATCCCACATGAGTCCAGTGTACAATATCAGATTGTTTGTATTGAAAAGAATGTATTTGATAAGTATTTGATAAGTTAATGGGAAAAGTTATTTTCAAACTGTACTGTGTTTGTGTTTAGCAATTGGAAATACTTTTCCTATAGAAAATTAAAAGTATATATATGACCTCATATGTACATTTGGATTAACTGTCTAATGATTACCCCAGGGCTGCTATAAACTTCTCTGAATAATTTAAGAATTGCCTCTTTTTAACTGTTTTAAAGCCTTTTTTCTTGTCTTTTCTTGGCAGAAAGTAATTTTCCCTAGCTGTGGATACAGTATGCTCAGACTTGCATATCTGCTCTGTTCGGGTTTCAAACTGAAAACTGTATAAAATGTGTATAAAGGAAAGTGTAAATAAAATATTTTTAATCTTTAAACACTCTCGTGTAAGCTTTTGTAATCCTGAAAGTGTACTGGGCCTGGATTACTTTCTGCAGGACTTCAGCGTTTACTCAGTTAAGCAACTCTTCAAAAATGTTGTGTCACTGTAATTCATAGTGTTATGTTAAAGTTATCCCAACAAGAAAAGTTGGATGTCCTTATATAGCATCAAGCCTATATCTTTGGCTGTATTTTACAATCTTCCCAGTTTTAATTACTGTACTGCATTCTTGTGTCTACTCTGCATTTCAAGCTTGAAATAATGTTTGGAGTTGACTTCATTGTTCTGTTTATATCTGGGTGTCAAGGCATAGATTTAAACTGTAAGACTGAAACCGAAAGCCAGCCTTTGGTGTTAGCCAGCAGCCAGGAGAAGAGACTGTTCCCCGCTGTCAAGTGCATGGAATTGAGGGCTCTGAGACGCCTTGCATGGACCTCAGAGTGCCAGAAGTTCCAAGTTGTACTGTCTAATGTTTCCCATAACAGGAACGGGAAACTTCATTTCAGGATTGAAGTGTCAGATTAGAGCAACATTCAATACCAAGAAGAAGCGGGGAGGGGGGAAGCAGATAAAATAGGAAGTTATGGTCTCATTTTCTCAGCCTCATGGAAGCCTTCCTTGTCAGTCATTTGCCACACTTTTCTCTGCCACTGTTTTTCGGCCACTCTCTTGCTGTCAGACCAAAGCCCTGAGTTCTAAAATAGCATTTTAATTGTATTCTAATACTCCGAATGACTTAAAACTTTATTTGCAGGAAGTAGCTTTTACCCCCTTCCTCTTTGGTAACTTGACTTCATCCTACAGTAGTACTGTTCAGTGGGCGAATGCTGTGAACGAATTTGTGCTGGTCTCGGTGGGATGTGTCATGGGAGGAAGGGCCTCTTAACTGTGATGTGTCGCCAGTTTTTGGTCCAAAAGGAAACAGAATGTATTAGAAGGATCCAGTGAAAGAGATGACATGAGTTTTTTCATGCTGTGAATGTTATTTACAATTATTTTTGTTTACCTTTTTAATTTCACTTTTCTGTGAGCCGGGTTGTATTTTTGGCAATACCTTTCTTCTGCAGTGCTACACTGGCCAACTTCTGTAGCTGATTAGGAATCTCCAGTAATAGTTCCATTATTTCACTAAGGAGAGCTCTCACATTATGGTTCATAGTTGCTCGTACCAAATTCTTCACTTTTTTTGGAATATGTGGCCTTATTTTTTGGCAGTAGTTCAGTCATCTGTTTTCACTTGTTTTGTGTGATGTGAAATTAATGTTAGTTTGAGAAAGGATTTTTTTTTCCCCGCAGTTAATTCTTTCCAGATTCTTTCCTGTAAGTTATCCACCCTTGTTGTCTTGAAATTCTTTGTTTCAATAGATGTTCCCCCTTTGTTACAGATTGGGTAGATTGGGTTTGTGGGGTTTGGGTTTGGTGATTTTTGTTTTGTTTTTCCTCTGATTCCATCAGCTTCATAATATGTAAAGGAAAACAGTTGGTTTGAGTATTGCACAGGTTTTGTCTTCATTCTGTACCTTTTGGGTTCATGCCATACTTGCGGACATGTGATCCTCTCCCACCCAGCCTTCAGCCCTGCCAACTCTTTCTGATGTTTCAATGTCATTGTTTAATCAGAGTGCTGCCTTGTCCAAGGCAACTTTCTTGGCATGTGGAAAACTGTTGTTGTTTCAAGAGAGAGGGTAAAGGTCTGTGTGTAAAGAAAGAGGTCTGTGTGTAATGACAGCTTTCATTTTTGTTTACATTAAAGTTTCCACTTTTACGGTTGATGCTTTAGTTGCACTGACAGGTGCTTTAGGTGATGTTCACAAGTAAAAATAAACTGCATTAAAATAAAAAATAAACTGCAGTAAAAATAAACTGCAGTAAAAATAAACTGCATTATGATCTCTGTTTAAGTACCCAGTGACTCTTCTTCACTCATCTGTCCATTGGAGTGAATGCCATGATGAAGTGTCACATGCTGAGTGCCAGGCCTCCTAGATTGTAGGACTTCTAGAACTAAAATACTTTCTGCCATGTAACTGATGTCTGTCAAATGCGTCTCCTGCAAGGTTGTTCTTGGTGTTGCATTGTCACTCTGTATTATGGATAAATGTTGCTCAGTAAGTGGTGCTGAAAAAAACCCTCACTTGTTTTCTAATGAGATGGATGGCTTTAATGGTTAGCAGGTTTTATCACACTAGTTTTACCAGACAGATCTGCCTTTAGCCCAGGCTGGCAGCCTCCTTTCCCATACCCATTTCAGGATGTCGTAAGCATTGGTTTGTTCCTTTTATTTTTTTCTTTTGTCATGTGGCTCATCTCACAAGTTTGAATTAATACCAACCATTCTTTTGCTGTGTGGGAATCTTTACCTCCTATAATGAATCGTGCATATTATGGGTCTGTTTATATGTGGTTTAGTACTACTCATGAGACTTTCTGACTTTACCAGCCCTTCGCTGTCAAAAGAATTGCATTATACTGACTGAAAGCAAGTATTTCCCTCATGTTTAACTTCCACAGTCTCAATTCCAAAGTGTATTCCTCTTGTGATTACCTCCCCAGATTACCAAAGACGTATAAAATGTATGGGATTGTGCTTGTGGTGATGACACTGGTGTCAATGTAAGGCATGGCCTAAGCATTTTCCCCCATCTTGATGTAGTGACGGCCTTTATTTTCACTCCTGGAAAGCAAGAAATTGGTCTGCTGTCATCTTGCACCTCTCTGACAGCCCTCTTGGCTAATTTATTCCCAGGATGGAGACCTAGTTACCTTGGTGTCCTTGGTCGGCTGAGGAAGTTCCATGTTATTTGCCTGATGTCACCCACCTCTCTTCTTCCTGTGGCTCTTACAAGTAGTTCTGAAAGAATTTTACTTATTTAATTTTTTTTTAATCTAACATAGGTGGCAACTTGATACCAAGAGCTTATTCTTACAATGAATCACTCAATGGTTTGGGTTGGAAAGGACCTTAATATCATCTAGTTCCAACACCCTGCCATGGGCAGGGATGCCTTACACTAGACCAGGGCCCTGTCCAACCCGGCCTTGAACACTGTTTAAGGAAACGTAAAACATTAGTTTCAGAAGAAGACATTTAAGAGTGTAAAACCTTCTTTTTCTGTGCATTTTTCTCCTGATTCTCAATTTTGTTGCAATTAGGAAGAGTTACTGTTAAGTGATAGGGTTTTTTTCCTCACTGTTTCTCCTGACAGATTATCCAAAATACTAAAAAGAATTATGTAGTCAGGGGGGGAAAAAAAAAGTGATGCTGATTAGCTGAAATATAGCTTTTAATTTAATGACTTTTCATGGTCTTGAAGCTGAGAGCTGATCCAATAAGCAACCATAGTGGAAGTGTTTTAGTGGTTTCTGAAAGAGCTGGATTTTGGCTTAGTAACGTTCTCTGAAAACAGGGGGAGTGAGGCTGACCTCTACATGAGTTAAACAAACTAAATACTCCAGCCAAAGACATCTCAGTACAAAATTGCTAACACCCAAATAATCAACCAGCTGTACCCTGCAGAAGTTATGAACCTTACAGAACGATGGCAGTTGCTCAGTTTTAGTTTTGTCCTAGCTTTGCAGTGTGGAGGTTTTATTTTTTCCCACGGTAAAAACTAATCACACGAATGTCTGTTTTGCTAAACTTGTTAAACCGGTGTAGGAAGCTCTGCTTTCAGATTTGCAGCCTTGCTCAAAGCAGGGCAAAATGCGTTGAAGTGACTAGAAGGGTTAGCAGCTTTCTAGTGCCCTAACTTTTGAAGATCTGTGTGTCTGCTGTGGATGGAAATGGTCCAGTATCCTCCAGAGATAATGCCTGGGACCAGACATACAATTTACCTGCTTCATATTCCCATTCTTGTGTAGCAGTAGATTGGTCCCTCAGGCTTTTCAGTTCATGAAAATTGCTATCACTTGATGTTCAAAGTGGCTCCCATTTGCAACATCCAGTTTCTGTACCTGTGTAATACCATGCATTGTTACACACGAACAAGACTAAGAACCTATTCAGACACACTTGAGAAATGTGACACTTTTCTCATCTATAAAACTGCCAAAGGAAGCTGAAGTATTGGTTTTTACCTGTGCCAGCACCGTATTGTCCTAATTTATGAGACTGAAGAGATAGTTTCAAATGCTGTGCCAGTGAGAAACAGCTAAAAGGAAAGAGGGTGTCAGTCTGTGTGCTACTACCCTGTGCCCCTTCAGCTCCTGCACCATGAGCTGCAGGAGCCACTTCCCTCCTCTGTAGGGAGTAGAGGCAAAAGCATAAACACCTTCACGTTGTGAGAAGTCAGAAGTGGTAACACCCATTAAACATGGAAGGGATCACTGGCGGAAGCAACAGTTTTCATTAGTGATTGTGAAAGGTTCCTGGAACATGCCCTAGAGTCTCCACATAGGATTAAGCATTTGTCAGGTTGGGTGTTATTCCTTTGTGGAAAATGCTGCCAGAATGCAAGCAGTAGTTGAAAGTACCAGACACAATGTTTTTTGATGAATGTGAGGCAAAGAAATGGAAAGGTGCAAAACCAGCATGAACATACGCCACAGTACCAAAGAGCAAGACTTCCTGGCTAATGAGTATTCTCCACAGAAACACAGGATTATATCCTCAAAGGGCATCTTGCTTCCAGTTTTGCTTCATACCTCATTTTCTCTCAATTGAATATACCTTCTTAGTTTTTGCTACCTTATGTTGAGCTTCAGAAGAGTAATGTGCTGGCTGCATGGATACTGTAGTGGGCCAGTAAGAGTAAAATGAAGATCTAAAAAAGAAAAATTTGTAAAAGCCAAATACAGACTTTCCCTCTCAAAAAGGGAGTTGCTCAAGACTGAACAAATAAAGCCATGAAACCAAATTGTGCCTTCTAGAAATAGAATAATAAAGGTTTTTCCCTTATACTCTTCTCCTATTACATCAAATGATGGTGGCAGCATCAGGAAGGAGAAAACCGGGTGATTCTTCATGTGCCGCTCCCTTCTGTCTCCCTTCTCGTTCAAGCTGCGTAACAAACCCCTGCAGAGCCATCTTGTGCTCTTCTGGTCTCTTGGATCCTGTAAGGCTTCAAGACCCAGCCTAGGGGCTTCATAAGGAAGCAAGTCAGGGCTAAGCCAAGAATTAACTAACAAGGTAAGTGTAGGCTGCACTGCTCAAGTACGCAAATCTCTGCCTGTTTCTCAATGACTTGTATCATGCAAGATGTCACACAGCAAGTAGCAGTATATGCTGCATTCTCCAGCTGATCTCTGTGTGTGTTAAGTCCCATGGACCTCACTGTAACTCCTCTCATCCTTTCAAGTGTGTGTGGATACTGTTAGAAACATTAAAATTAAATTTTCTAACAGCAAAAATGAATCACTCTCAGTAATAGACGAATAAGCATGTAATGGTATATGTATACATAGTAAGCATGTAATACATTTTACTTCTCATTTGCTGGAGAGCTACATCATGTGTCCTGGTAGAAAGTAAAACAGAAATGAAAACTCTTCAAAAATTATCATCCTAAAAGTGAGTTATAAGTAACAAAGTAAGCTCAGCATGTCACTGTTAATTACATAAAGAGACAGCATGGTAAAAGAAGGAATGCATGCCTTTAATTAGAAATTATTTGATAGACCTAGAAACTCTCCTTCAGGTAAGTAAGGTACTACATTTAATGTTATGTATTTGTGAAGATACTGATGTCAATACACTTATACGCAAATGAGGTAAAGATGCTTACATCATCTTGCTAAGAAATTAAGGATTACTGTGAAAGTAATTTTTAAGATAAAAAGATTTTACGTTCCAGTAACAGATGCAACACCTTTCCCCTTTTAGCCTCAGTTAATTTCCAAAATGTATCCAGCTCAACTGAAATTTTGAAAGGAGTTGCACTTTGCTGTGATGGGTTCTTAAGAGCATCAAAAACGTGTTTAGTGTTCTCACTGCTACTGGTAGCATACATCTATGCTTTAGAAGGCGATTGCTACACTGCACATTAGTTGACACCTCTGTAGGTAGTATCAACAACTTGTTGACAGAAAAATCACTTGTCCGTGCTGGAAGGGAGTAATTGACAAATGTGGACCTAGAGCTACTGATGGCTGCAGTGAGAAGTCAAGGATTTGAATTAAGGAAGGAACATTTGTGTGTTTAACCATGGCGATATCAAAAGTAAAGCTATGAGTAGTTGAATTACACTGGGTTTTTGTGTGATATGTTTCTCTTTTCTACTTGTCCCTTGTCTTAGAATATAGGATCCTTATGTGGAAAGCACTGAGTATATTTTGAATGCTGTCAGAATGTGACAAAGATGATGAGACAGCTGGTTTATCCCAGATGTGAATGCAGTAATGCCTTTGCTGCAGTTAAAGGTAGGTCAGTGGGAAAGCACAAAGAGCTCTGCAGTGGTATCTGTCCTTAACATTCAGTTTGTTTTCTGAATGTATGACTTCAGACCTCATAGCTGCCAAATAGCACCCCTGACAAATGCTGAAAAATGACCCATCTGAAATATGAAAAGCAAAAGCAGAAGGTAAGTTTCACTCCAAATAAAACAGTATTGACAAATACAAAAATCTGTTCAAACCCCTTCCCCCTCTTTGTTTTTGCAAAGTGAATAAACTAGAAAGAGAGTATTGTTATGAATGTGAACTGCACTTCCTTCATAAAGGCACTGGGAAAGTTCCATCATCATGAACCCTTTAAAAGCCAGTTAAATTAGCTGTTTAACAGATGCATGCTAAAAGTGATGGGAGCATGAGATACGAATTGTGTGCTTTGGACGCCGACCTAGGAAAGCTATATACCTGCCTGACATGTCACTTCCAACTGTGCTTTGTGCAGAGCATTTAGCAAGTCAGGCTCACAGGGGTAGATGAAGCTGCTTAAAAACTGAAAGCTTGAGTTTTCCCAAGCCCTTGTCGTTGTGTATTTTCTATTATTTCTATTTCTATTGTGTATTTCTACATATTTTCAAAAGAACTTGGAGAGGTCTGCCAAACAGCATTCTTTTAACTTAAAACATAACACAAAACCCTCCAAGAGGCAGAAAAGCAGTTTATTTTATAAAGACCTCAAAAATAAATTCAAAACAGGCTGACAAAACCACAGTGGCAAGTTCTGGTATTTAAAAATTCGTTTATTTTAGTGAATAAAAGGTGCATGGACAAAACATGTTGGGTTTTGTTTTATTGTTTGGTTTTTGTTTTGTTTTTTTAATATACAGCAAGTTTATCATGAAGGAGAACATCAAAATAATCCATCCTTTCAGAATTGTGTTTTCCAATGATCAGTGTGAGTGGGTAACTGCACAGATATTTAATGGGCGGATGTTACAAACTCATGTGTTAACAGGAATGTGCAACAAATACCTTTTTTTCCTACTGTACTTACAAATGTGTGGCAAGTAACTGTCATTGTATTACTACTAGTAAAGGGCTGTTCTTATTTTCCTGACAAAAAAACCCACTAAACTGTAAATAAGAATGTAATACAACATTGTGAAAGCTCAGACTGTAATGGTTAAGGCAAAGGATTAGAGATCAAGTTTCTTAAATTGTATGTCTGCCCAGGCTGACATAGTTTATGAACTGTGGCAGCATTTTCAAGCTTCTCTGAGCTGCCTCTCTAATGGAAATATTTATTTCACAAGTATGTAGAAAAGCCAAATACCAAGGAAAGGAAAAACACTGGCATGCAAAATGAAGCTGAAACTTGGTATAGGTTCTTACATTAGGAACAGCCAGGAGCTGATCATGCCAAAGCTCTTGATGCTGTGGCCTCAGCAGCAGAAACTTCAGCTCCTTTTTAAGCCTTTCTGACAATGTTTTGGAATGTGCATAATCCACTATGGCATGTATTATTGTTGTTCCAGGGAGATCTTGCAGAGGCAACCTTCTCCAGCAGTTATTCCTGCCACCAAAGTACACAGGGCTTTCAACGAGATTACTGGTAGGCTATAAGAGAACAATACAACTACAGGAAAGTGAATATATTTGTGTTGTTCTTCTCTATAAAGGTTTTCCTGTTAATTTTAATCAGTCAGATCAATCACACATTGAAGGAAAAAAATGCACTGAAGATGCTGGAGCAGATAAAATTGTTTGGTTAAAAAAACCCAAACCCAACCATCTGTTCTTAAGGTATTTACATCTGTATTACATAATTGTATCAATAATTGTGCGGTCACCAAATATAAACTGATCACAAAAATATGTATTTATAATATATGCACCATTGTATGTCTATAAACAATTGGAGTTTTCTTTACTGTTCATGTACCAAACTTAGAGAATGCACTTGAAGTATTCTTACATCTCTCCTCTGAAAAACTGGGGAACAACTGGCTCCAACCACAGCCTGGGACTTCACTTTGGTTGAGAACTAACAAGAGCAGGCAGCATTATTCACCTCAGTGCCATCACTCCTCTCATTGCTTTCCTATCATTTTGAGCTTTGAAAATGTTCTTTCTCTAACTCCTTGAGGATTAATAAAATGTATCACAAAATGTGACTGCTTTGAAACTATGTGGTCACTTTCCCCACTCTCACAAAACTGCCATAAAATACTGCAAAATTGGCTTTATACAACTATTTGCTGCACACTGGTTGCTTATTTTCCACAGATACAGCTGACTGTGCAAAGCATAATGCAGTGGAGAAAGAGGCCCATTAGCATGCTTCACCCATCGGTCATGTGCATTTTAGATATAAATATTCCTTCCTGAAGATGGAATCTTCATAACCAAATCTGTCATAAGGTATTGTTATCATCTGTTATCCTGTAGTTTGGGTACCGAAGCTTGTCTGGTGCCATTTGTTCATGGTATTTCTGATATTCCATTAACTTGCAAGCATCAGCTGCTGCCTGTGAAATACAGCAGGAAAATGCAACAAAGCTTTAAAAAGCAAAGGCACAAACCTGAAGTAGTCTTATTTCATCTCAAATTGATCCTGACAATAATCCACTGTGCCAGCAAACAAGAAGGACCCTCTGCTGATTTTACAGACAGTTTGTTGAGAAGCATCGCCCAATTCTGCAATGCAGTGGTTAAACATCCCCATTAGTCTGGACAGTACTTGTTCCTGTTAATGCTTGTTCTGTCAGGTCTATAAAGAGACTGCAATAAAGAAATGTAGGAATTTTCTTTAAGAGGGAACAGAAAAAGTCATCACAAAGAAAATTTAAGATGGCAAGAGGGTGCATACCTCGTCTGTCTTCCTACAGTACCCTTCCTGATGAACTGTTTGCTACCGTGTTCTTCATGTCCTTTACCTTTCATGTAAGAATTCTTTCTTATAACATTTTCCAGCACTAATAGCATGCTATGCTTCATAGTCTAAAATCAGTATTAACTGTTTTAAGTTACAGTAATATTTTTGGGACTTGAAAAAAATCATAAATAGAGGATTCATGTTATTTTCTTGGTGTTCTTATGTGTCTAAATCAGGAGTGTAGGCTTCTCTCCCAGTGATAGGGAGGAGGTGAGAGTGCACTTCAAAGCAGAATTCAGGTGCAGTGACCCCACCAGTGCAGCCTACGTCCAGTTCATCCGGAGGCAGCAGAGGCTTGGTTTCTAAAGGCTGTGAGGTTTCAAAAGTTGGACAGCCTGAAGTACCCCTTCAGCCCAACTCCTGATGGAGTAGCCCCCCAGCAGAACTGGGGTGTCAAGTGTATGGTACAGCCTATGGAACCCACATTTTCCACACATTACAGTTAATGTGAACAGAGAATACAGACTAATGCTGTCAAGTATTGGCGTATTAAGCTTCACGATAATTTTCTCACTGCTACTGAAAAATGAACATTATTCAGCAAAAGCAAGGCACTTGGTTGCTTTTGAAATGTGGTGTTACATGACCAAGATTTAAGTATGAGGATAAATGTCTTTAACAATGTTAAAAAGAAAGATCCCAGTAACTGATCAGAAAGATATGACACGCAAAGATGAATTAATTCACTTAATTTGATGGATTTACTTTTCTTTTTCCACATTTGCTGCATTGGCCCTGGGTGCTGAGAAAGATCTTAAACACAACAAAAGGTGGAAATTCCTGACCAGCAAATCTGGGAAAAAAAGTGCAGCAGTTTATTAACTGACAGTGTGAGAACAGATTTCCTAGGATTTAAATCAAAATGCAGTATTGTCTTGGCCTGCTTTATCTGACAGGAATTTAGTACTTATCGTTTCTGATGTTCTAATACCACCATGTAACAAGCTGGACAGCACGGTGGTAGGCACAGCACCCTCCCTCCCACCAGATGCGAGTGTAAAAACTTGCTCCTGTCCAGCTTGCTCCAGTGAGCTGGGAGATGCCACATCCTCAGCTGCAGAAACCAGGTAGCACTGAGACACAGAAAAAAGGGTAGTTGTGGTGTTTTCTAATTGAGTTTTTTGAGATTAGAAAGGCAGGGAACCCCCTCTTGGTCTCCATGCTCTAGCCCCATCCGAATTCTGCTGGCACTGAGACATCTCTGAATATCTGAACATCATAGAAGGGTTTGTGTTGAAAGGGACCTTAAAGCTCCATCCAGTTCCAACCCCCTGCCACAGGCAGGGACACCTTCCACTAGACCAGGTTGCTCAAAGCCCTGTCCAGCCTGGCCTTGAACACTGCCAGCGATGGGGCAGCCACAGCTTCTCTGGACAGCCTGTGCCAGGGCCTCACCACCCTCACAGGGAAGAATTTTTTCCTAACATCTAATCTAAATCTGCCTCCTCTCAGTTTAAAGCCATTCTTCCTTGTCCTATCCCTACATACCCTTGTCAAAAGTCCCTCTCTAGCTTGCGTGTAACCCCCTTTAGGTACTGAAAGCTGCTCTGAGGTCTCCCCAGAGCCTTCGCCAGGTTGAACAAGCCCAACGCTCTCAACCTGTCTCCATAAGAGAGGTCCTTTATAAAGGCCACCATTCCCTAGATCCGGCCCTACACTTTAATCGCCATTCTCTCCTCTCTCCGCAGCCGCTTCAGGCTCTGAGGGGCGGGGCCTCCCCGCACCATGTGGCCCCGCCCCCTTAGCGTTGCCAGGTTACCGCGCCGCTGGTGGGCGGGGCCGCGCGGCTCAGAGCTCGGATGAACGGTGGGCAGTTGGGGGAGGGGGGGCGGATTGCAGTCGGCAACGGTTTGTGGGGCTGAAGGAGGGCAGCTGCAGGGCGCCCGGTTAACTGTGAACTGAATAAACGGCGTGGTGCGATGTGAGCGGCTCGGGGCACCCTGTTTCTTGACGGGAATGCTCTGGAACATCCAGGCCATGCGCTGGCTGGCCACTGGTGGTTTGAGAGCTTCCCTCTTGTGGTTCCTGAGTCCTGAGAATAGGAGACTAACAGCCCAAACGTGGGTGTGCTGTGGATGTGTGATAGGAAGGGCTGCCGTGGTTTAACCCCAGCCAGAATTAAGTACCACGCAGCCGCTTGCTTGCTCCTCCCAGCTCCCAGTGGGATGGGGTGGAGAATAGGAAGAAAAGATAAAACCTGTGGGTTGAGAAGAACAGTTAAATAATTGAAATAAAGCACAATATAATATTAACGCTAATACTGAGAAGGGAAATGACAGAAATAAAAAAACCCCACCAAACCTACAAGTGATGCACAATACAATTGCTCACCAACTGCTGACCGATACCCAGCCTGACCCGAGCAGGCATCTAGCCCTTCCGAGTAACTACCCCCAGTTTCTATACTGGGCAAGACGTGCTGTGGTATGGAGTACCTCTTTGGCTAGTTTGGGTCAGGTGTCCTGTCTCTGCTCCCTACCGGCTTCTTGTGCCCCTCCTCACTGGCAGAGCTTGAGACTGAGAAGTCCTTGATCAGGGTAAGTGCTACTGAGCAACGACTAAAAACATCGGTGTTGTCAGCATTGTTTTCAGATTAGAAGTCCAAACACAGCACTGCACCAGCTACTAGGAAAAACATTAACTATCCCAGCTGGAACCAGGACAAGGGCTTCACTTTGAGATTTAATGTTTGGCAACAGTTGCAAGCTTATGTTGGAGTAAGCTTTCAGACATGTTTGCACGTGTATCTACAATAGCAACTTCAAGGACATGAATTCTTTAGAACAGGCAGATTTGCTGTTATTTGCCATACTGCTTTGATAGTATTCAGGATAATGGCGAGCCTGAAACTGTGACAAGCTTTATCGGGCTGCTGAGAATCTCAGGAATCAAAATTCTCAGTATGTGTGCCATGAACCAGTTAGACATCAAAAATGAGATTGTTATGCATTGATCTTTAATTGAGCATGCATTTGGGGGGCTTTGTAGTAGGAACTGCAACAGGAGGGTATGTTAAAGCTCAAAATTACCATGATCAAACAGCAGCAGGAGCAAACCTGCAAACTGTTGGCTTTTTGGCAGCAATCCTATTCTGGTCCTCTTCAGAGAACCTTCAGAGGATTCTGACTGCAGTGGTTCAAATGGAGAAGATAGTTGTGTGATGAACACTTGAGTGTTGTCTGATTTTCCTTTAGTTACTGTCTTTATTTATGGGTGGATTTTTGTATTTAGATTATCTCCACCCTTAAGACCTGGAAGGACCAAGATGCCTGTGCACCTTACCAACAATACTACAACATTTCTGCCTGCTTTGTGGGCAGCATCAGAAGATTGTTTTAAATACTAGGTTGTCTCTTCAATGTGAAAACAATGCATGAAGATACTTCTAATGCAATTACATTTTCAATTAACAAAGTACAAATTTAATGTCATTTTCAAACTCTTTCTTGCATCTTGTGCCTTTCTGCAGTTTTATGGTACTCTGTGTTGTGTTATGTGTAACAACAGCTTGTTTGCACACCCACAAAGGAGCAGTGAGAGATAGGAACGGGGGAAGGAGAGCCCAAATAGTTCCTTGCCCTGGATACTCTGGCTCATCACAGGCCCATCTCCACAAGCCCAGAGGAGTACAGCACACAGCAGCAGGCAGGAACCCAAACTGCAGACTCCTAGAAGCAAGCACCATATATTGGCCCTTCCCAGGGCTGCCCCGGGAGACTCTCCAGGCATGAAGCGCATCACCACGAGTCATTTGGAGCAGTTCTCTGGATCACGTTTCAAGTGCTGCCAAGGAGTGGGACATGGGATGGAAGTCAGGGGAAGAGTATTTTTGGATCGCACAGGATTTATTAGGGGAGGAACCAAAGACAGGAAAAGGGAGGGATTAGGTGAACAGAGGGGCAAGTGGATAAAAAGGTTGCATGAAAATAATTGGCTGGTTGTTATGCTTGTCTGCACATGATCAGTGTAGTCTGTCCCACCTCCTTATTAAATTTGTGTCTCACTCTTTCCTGTGCAAAGGCTGTGTGTATATTTGTGTGTCTGAGCCCAGTGGACCTCCATTCTGCTCGGCCAGAGAAGGGAGCAGGATGAAACCATTGGTACTGTTGTCAGTGTTTGTGTGAGTTTCCTCAGTGTCTCTCTGTGATCTTTGTGCCAGCTGTATATGTATGTGTGCGTGTATATATATGTGTATAGATGTGCTGTATACCTGTGCTTTCTGTGCATGAGCCTACTGAAAATACATCTTTTGCATGTTTATAAACTGAGCATTAACTACTAACATTGCGTAAACACATTTTTTATGATTATTTTCTGGGTTTGATGAGGAAACAAATAGGAGAAAGGAACGGTATGAGTACAGGACATGAGTAACCAGAACTTTATTTTAAATGGGCCTGACAGAATTCCCTGTTCAATTGCAGAGGTTCTGGAGCTGACGTGACAAGTTCGTCAAAGTTTATAAACTGCAATAGTGTTAGATCAAGTATGTTTTATTTTTTTTGGAAAATACACTGGGATCCAGTGGCATCTCTTACTGCTGTTTGCCTCACTAAACACTGTTTTGCACAGTTACTGCAAATGCGTTGTTTTGGAATACATTTCAGCACTTTAGCAGTTCTAGAATCCTCCCAGAACAGTCTCCATTGTTATTTCCACAAATAATACAAGATGCAGTGGCTTCCTTGTTCTGAAGGCCTTTCTTTTAGATCTCTGCATGAATTGGTCTTCTATTATTTTCATCTTGCCTCAACCAGAATCAAGAATCCTATAAAAAGATATTGATCGGGAGACTAGAGAGATGGAAAAAAGAAGTCATACAGTGAAAACTCCAAGGTCCCTTATGGAAGTTTTTGTGGTATTAGTCCGGTTTATCTCTTTAGCTGTCTTTTCTGCCCAAAAGGTGCACTTTGAGAGCTGCTGAGCTTTTTCCCCCATGTTGTGCTACAGTGTTTCGTTGCATAACAAAGCTGCTTCTTGGCTCACAAACTAATTTCTCCTGAGTGTTAGAGCATAGGTTTACCTTAGTAGCAGTGCTGAGCCATGAGACCGATTGAACCAGTAGACTTTGAAATGAGACTCCAATATCCGTTGCCTGGGAGAAGGGTGTGAGGAGCTGGACTGGGACTCTACCATACATTGCCTGAGGGATGAGTGGGAAAGAGCTGAGATAAGACTCTTCCGTCTATTACCTCAAGGATTGGTGTGAGGAATTGCTACCCATTATCCCAAGAATTGCTGCAGACATTTGTGGGTGCAGACACGGGCAGTTGAAGAGCTGGATGCACGGTGGTGACTATCTCTCTCTCTCTCTGCACCCTGAATCCTTGCTTCATTTTCCATCCTTTTTCCAATCTGTCCTACCGCTATCCCTTTTATTACAATAATTTCCATT
This sequence comes from Coracopsis vasa, assembly GCA_026283785.1. Lineage (NCBI taxonomy): Eukaryota > Metazoa > Chordata > Aves > Psittaciformes > Psittacidae > Coracopsis > Coracopsis vasa. The sequence continues at coordinate 17,806 of JANHGB010019456.1, forward strand.
TTTGATAATAATTGTCCTTTTGTAATAAACAAACTGACCGATTACGGTACTTGACCTCATTTGCATCTTAATTTCACTCTTGGGATCATGAACTGAAACAGGGTCTGACACTGGGATTTTCTCCAATTGGACCCTGACAGGGAATTGTTCCTGAGCCAGTCATACAGAAGCAATGAGATGTGGTACATTTTTGAGAGGAGACAAACGCAATGGGTGAGGTTGGTCTGCAGTAGAAAATAGTTATAGGTCTGCAACTGTGTTCTGTCTTTCCTTGATCCTCTGGGTATGCAATCTGCTGTGGATTCAAATGGTTTGGAATTTGCAGGCAAAAGTGGAAAGGCTGAACCTGTGGCTCCCTTGTCTACAGTCACAGGCCGCATGAGTACTGGGGAGCTCTCATAGTGAGGTCTAAACCCACAGTTCTGTATGAGACTGCTGGGAGCTCTGGAGGTCACTGCGAAAGCACATGGCCCCTTTGTGGATGGATACTGTGGCTTCCAAGGGGATAGAATCCTTATGGAATCTGATCAGTGGGAAAGGAAGAAGTTTCTGATTAATTAACTAGAGAAAGTGTAAGAGAAAATGAGTTGAATTTCCTGAGACCTGAGAAGCAGGCTATTATTCACCATTATTCACCAGGGTATTATTCTCCTGCTTTCTTTGTAAATAAATGCATTTTGTGGAATAGAGTGAAATAGGAATTAAAAAAAAAAAAAAAAAAAAGGCTAGATTTCTCCTCTCAATAGTACTGTTAGCACTTGTAAGATATTTGGATGATTTCTGAAGCTTAAACTATAGATCTCCTTATCGTGTGCTTTAAATACTGGACATTTTAATGGCTCATTAAGCTATTATATGTATGAAAAATAAGGGTTGCATTATTCTCAGTTAATGTAATGCAGTTTCAGAGACAAATGTATATTATAGTATTCAATATAATGAACTCAGCAGGGTCTCCTCCCCTTTGCTGAGGTTAATTCATACACAGAAAAGTTATTGTTAGGTATTTTATTCCGCCCCAGCTACATTAGAGACTCAGACAGAGTTAAAGACAACATAGCTGACTACATTATCACCAGCGATCACAACTGGCACATTTGCATCACTGAGTGTCAAACCCATGTTTTACCACAGCACATGAGACTTTTTTGGAAGAAGAATGGTAACTTGGTATGCTGTATAGCACTGGCCATACTCTATCTTGCTGCCGGAAGCAAATTCTTCTTGTGTTTTGGCTGTACTAAATGTCTCTTGTTTCAACCAGGGCCATGCTGTTGTAGCCCACATGCCAAACTCCTGATGAAGTTAAATGGAATTCTCATTGGCTAAGACTGAGGCATTTATATCAGTTAAAAAATTTCATGGTGTTTGCATGCTTTAATGAATATACATGATGTTTATGGATTAAATTTTATGTAAATGAAAATTGCCAGATAAAGATGTGTAGAATGAGTCCCTGAAATACTGGCCAGATACTGATGTCTCTCGTACACTGAGTAATGACTGACATTTGGCACTGTCTTCTATGGAATTATCCGTGAGATACACAATTTCAGCGTGGGTAACTACATTTCCATGAAATGATTATTAGAGGCCTTTCCGAAACTTTGCCTGTTTAGAAGTAATAATTTATTTACATGTTTATTTATTTTACTTAGTGTGCCAGGCACTAGGAACTGACATCTTTGAAACTGTTCCTAGTGTGAAAATAAGGTCTTGGAAATATGATTCTCTGGCTCTACTGCTTAGCTGAACAGTGTGTGTGTTTAGCAGACTGGAGGAAAGAGAATGGACTTGCAACAATTTTAAATATTGTGAAAATAGTCAAAAGAGACATGCTTACATACTTATATATCTGTAAAAGTAACAGAGCAGACGAGTTGTAGTTAATAAAAAGAGCACAGAAAATTCAAGATACAGATGAATGGGTGAAATTGAATCTGGTGTTGTTATCAATGTAAGCTTCCAAATGAAAGGGGAATCATTTACTGTTGTTTAAAAGTGGGAGGTTGGTAGACTTCATTGGATTTCCAACACTTTGTTTTAAATAGCTATTGTGACAGGCAGTACACATATTGTCAAATTCATTTGCAATATTCATACACTCCTGGAATTACAAATTTACTCATTCAGATCTCTGGATACATTCTGACAGTCCTTGTGATTTAATTCCGCCGAAGTCGTAATTTGAATTTCCAAGATTAACAAGAGATGCTGATTATCCAAAAATCACTTTCATTGTTAACTGTGGGGAAACACTGACATGAAACTTGTTTCACAGGAAGCAGAGGTAGCTGCATATTTATGCAGTGGTGCATCTTTAAATCCTATTTTAATTCATTTGTTTCCATGTGTGAGAATTAGAGCTCAGACATGAAAACAGTTGCTGCTCTTTTCTGTTACTATAGAATTGATTTTTTTTTTTTAATGAATTAAGCTTTTTATTTCTTTTGATTGCTGGGAATCTTATTTTGTCCTCTACAAGAAATGTGGGTAACTTTTGATTTAGTTTTGAAATATTTCATAGAAAAATTAGAACTTTTCTCCAGTCCTTACAAAGTAAACATACTTGTGGAACTTGCTGGGAGTGATTAAATGGGACTTGCTTATATGGTTCTAATGAGAAGGGGGGTCAGGCAAGCAATAGTGGGTAATAATTACTGTTGCTGCCATAAGAAACTTCTTGTTTTGGAGATGTCACATTTTATGCCAGAATGAAATTATTCTAGTTTATGTATGCTTTAATTTGCTGGTAGATATATAAGCCTCACAGAAATCACAGTGATGTGCAGATGTCAACATTTCCATTTTTCTGTGTGCATGGAAAATGATGTCCTGGTATACAACCTCTTTCAGTTCAACTATGAATTAGTGCTGTGAGAACTGAGAGATCTTGCTTTCTGCTGTGCCTTGGTGAATGGAGAAATCTCTAGATTGCAGCTGTATCGTACCACATATGTGAAGTATTGCAGGATTTTGGTTTGCAGGCTATTGTGCGAAGACAGTGCCGGATTCCATATGTGCTGTTGTGTGTGTATGGGTGTTTGTATGTATGTGGAGTCACTCGCTGAAGTGGTCATCAGACTTGCTACTGGAAGATGAGTCACAAGTATAAGATGTTTCTATTGGGTAGCATCCTAGTGAAGGACTGGAGAACTGAAGACACAGTTCCTATATAGGAATGGTGCAATTATACCTGCTTATTTATGTATTTTAATGAAATTATTAAACCAACAATAGTAAAAGATTAAAATGGAAAAGGTGGTAAATACAGGCAGTTCCTTGTGTGGCTCAGCTAATGAATTCTACTTCTTTATGGATCTGGGGTTTGTGGTTGGATGCCATAGTGCTTAATAAAATAGAAACATTTCCTGCAGTTGAGGCATTCATAATGGCTCTTTTTGCTATGGATTATTCAGAGTCTAATTGGAGTAAAGTTCACTTTGAATCCTTTTCCTTAATGAATGCACTAAGTTGTAATAATCTCTTAAGAAGGTTTTTTAACTTTAATAGCATCAGTATGGATACTGTACTGATACTTCACAGTAGACAGCTCATCTCATGCCATCTAGTAGGAAAAAATTGATATGGGAAAAGATTATGAAGAATAACTGCAAATTGCCATTTGAAAATTAGCATGAGAGAGCAAATCATAAAAATAGATTTCTTTTGTGAAGTAAACCAATAATTTCGTTAGCAGTGAGTAGTAGCATAACTCAACCTGATTTTTTGTGCAATAGGAGTACCTAAATGATAATTTAGTAGATACTAGCAATAAATTGTTGCTGTGCTGATTTCCATTGTGGGAAGGATGATAATCTGTAGAAAATATGAGGATGAAGAGAGAAAAATAACAAAAAAAATAATGATTATTTATTATAATTAAAAAAATATATTCCTTTTGTCTCTGTTCAGGTTTGGTTTGTCTTTTACTTTCTGCAGATAAGATGAATTTCGTAGTTCTAGTAGTTCAGCATGATTAAATGCTTTCTAAGATACAGATTAATGCATTTGAAGGCACATTGGTGATTAACAAATATTTTTGTTTCTCTGGCCTTACTCCTTGTGGTCGTGTCTTCATTAGGCAAAAGAAAATATATGTTTAACTACATCTTAGTTCACCTGTAGCAACTAATGCCAAATAAAAGCCTCTTTAAGACAAAGTCAGTTTGTAGTTTTAAACCAAGTTAGCAGCTTTGAGTAAACTCTGAGCCTTCTGATGTTCTTGGCTAACAAAACTGCAGGCTGTATTTTCTCATTGTCTGATTAATAGTGTCTATTTTTTACCTTATCAAGCATCAGTAACTTTGGGTGTCTAAACAGCCAAAGTCCTCTGATAAATTGCTATAAGCCAATAATGCAATTATTTTATATTTGCATATTAGTATGCAAACATGACTATGATTCTATAATTTTATTCCATTAACAGTGGACAGCCCAGGGCCCATTGAGCTCTCCTGCATGGCAGCAGGCTGCACACCAGGATCTCACCTTGAGTTGGAATGCCCCTCAAGGTTACTCTTCAACACTGAGAGATTCCTTGCTGCAACAGATTCTCAGTAAGTGATTAATAACATGCTAAGCTTTGAAATCTTAGCTAAGTGCTATAAAGGATTGATTGCGCAAATATTGTCCTTTAGATGTAAACTGTTGACCAAGTCTGGGACTAAGCCTGGACCTGAATGCAACTAGACACCTCTCTGAGGAGTTTAGAAAGCAAGGGTGTTCTTTCTGAACCTCATGACTCAACAGGAGGGTCTCCCTGATAGTTTTGTTTGATCCCACCCTCTATGCAGTGAATAATCATCAAGTGTACCTTGCATTCTAATCTTGCTAAACCACTGTTGCATTTACTCTCAAACTTTGTTAAATTGCTGTTTTGTATCATAGAATAGTTAAGGTTAGAAAGGACCTTAAGATCATCTAGTTCCAACCCTCCTGCCATGGGCAGGGGCACCTCACACTAAACCATGTCACCCAAGGCTTTGTCTAACCTGGCCTTGTAATAAACCTATTGCTACTACTCTCTTATGGGTGAAGCGCATTACTCCATCTGTGGCAAGAGTTCGACTTCTTTGAATCATCTAGGTACTCAAAACTTCCATTAAATCAGGTTCTCAATCTTCATTGGTTCATAGTGCACAGGATTTTACTAACAGCAGAAAAGTCCTGATGTGGATAAGGCAGCTATAGTTTTCAAAATCATTATGATTGGATTTCATGTCGATCAAGGCTTCTTGTATAATGTTCGTTATCTACAGACAATGGTTTTGGCAGGACTGAGTAGAATTGTCTGTTTTTAAAAACAAGCAAATGTTTTTAATTGGAAAATGTCCAAATGCCAGGTCTGTGCTGGAGGTCAGGCTCTGCTTCCCTCTGGTTGAGGCACCACACTTCAGATTCCTAGTTACATGATCCAGGTGAGGGCCATGTCCCCTTAGGTAATCCGTGAGGACAAAAAAATAGGCTCAGCCCCTTCCAACCCAGCCAACAGCCAGGTAAGTCCTTGAAGGAAGAGCATAAATTGAGGAGAGGCTTTGATGCCTGATCTGTGGGCTTTTGGTGACAATGTCAAAGTTCGCATTTTTTGTTCAGGTGCAGAAGAAAAACGTGAGTGAAAACCTTTGTGTTTCTTGCTAGGTACAATTATGATTTTGATCAGTGTTTTCATCATGAACTGATGAAGTGAAAGGAATTTCACATTTTGCAATTTTGTATCTTTTCAGTGTACAACTGAGGAGAAAATAGTGCTGAAATATTGGTAGGTGGCTGTTTACTTATGTGAAACTGATTGGAAAATTCAGTGCCTATTTATGAAGGCAATTTCAGTAGTAGATTCTGTGGTGTCTGTTGATTAAGTCTACTGGTATTTCAGTGCTTGGATGAAAACCTGTAGCTACTGAAAGTGCTGTTTGAAAGGTAATTTATTTTACTGGGGGAAAGTTTATTGGCTGACAGTCTAAAAATGAGTCAGCTCTATTCAACTGGTCTGAAATGCATCCATTAAAAGTTGATAGTTCATTTGGAGAAAGTCACAGTTTAGAGAGTTAAGTTTGCAAGCTCTTTTCAGAAGACCAGGGACTGGAAACTGACTCGCAGTCACAAGAGATAAGTCACGATTTTTTTTTCTATCACCATTTGTTTATGCAGGCAGTTGAGGACTGTGGTCCCCAGAAGGACCTCGGAAGGTATGCTGAAATCTTGAAAAAACACCCAACCCAGTATATAATACAATGTAGTCTAATTTCCCCCCCTCAATTTCTATCCTTCTTTAAGATAGAAGAATGAACATGGGCTTCTAGAGACTGAAAAATGGTCTGAACAAATTTTACTCTTTGTAAATAAACCTTTTAGTTTTTTCTACAGTCGGTGAAAATTTGCATTCAGAGAGTCAGCAGAAGCATTATTTAAGCCTTTATAGTAAATTAAGGTTTAACTTAATCATATCCTCACTATTTAGGTTGTTTTCTTTCCTAATCTTTGTATTAGAAATGCTTGATTTTTTCCTCTGAATTGATTAGAGAGGGGTTCTTCTATGCTGACCTACTTGCATCTCAGTACTTTGTCATTATGATCATTCTGACTTGCTTGATTCTTGGTCTGCCAGGAATATTTATTTCTGTAGGACCTAATCCAAACCATGTACCACATTTGCAGCTTTCAATAAAATAGTTTTGTCTGCTTTCTAGATGCATTTGTGTTCAGCCACAAGTCAGACTGCACCAATAAAATGGCGATTTTCTGTATTTTATTTTCTTGCTGTCATCTAGTCCATTCCTTTCTTAGGCTGCTATGGAGTTGGGATGAGATGCAGGGGTGCTAGATATTTTTCTGAAATTAGGTCCATGAGAAAGAATAGAGGGAGAGGAGAAGATGGGAAAAGATGAAATAGCTAGAACAGAAAGATCTCCTCATCTCATGGCATGGTCAAAGAGATTTTTAGTGGTGTCTGAACTACGGTGGTGTATCCTGGTCCCTTTGACTCTTAGACTCAGTGATTCTGAGTCTGTTTCTCCTGTGTGGCTTAGTCCCCTTTCTATGCAGGCAAAATTTGGAGGATCAGAGGAGTTACACAAGGCCCAGATCTTGTTGCAGGATGGAGGCAGCTGGAATGTGCATCTAGAACTGCAGTTTTGGAGATACTTTTGGGTACCATGGATAGATGTGTGGGGTGCAGACTGCTTAGTTACTGAGTATATAAACCTAAAAATCCTTTCTTTTAAATGCAATTGTTCAGATCAATGCTAAGCAGAAGAGATGGGGAGAAGCACTAGGATGGATGTGAGTTTTGTTTTTAAGGAAAGAGGAGGTTGGGAATGGGTTGAACAAGAAGATGGAACAAATTTAGATTTATGTACAGTGCTACATATTCAGAGAGGGATCTGTTAGATTAAAAGTTGAAAGGGGTGAAATTCTGTAGTGCAGTAAACAGTGTCTTGAGGTATGTATAGCACAGTGGGATTGTGAAGCTAAAGTGTGCCTCTAAGCTCTGAGAAATAACTATAATCAATCAGCATGTTCACCAAAGTGCCGAGTTTGGTCCTCCATTTTTATTTCATTATAATACTATTGAGATGTAGAATTTAAAAAATAGCTTTCTATTTTGAAGATGAGGAAATGATTTACTTATATTCTGAAAGGTAGAGGTATTCTATTATAGTTGCATTTGCAGTGGAACTTTGCCTGTAAAAAATATTAGCTATTTCCATGACTTATCTTGAAGGAGGAAAATAATTCCCAGTACAACTTACATTTTCTCTCACAGTTTCTGGTCTATAAAAGAATTGGTCCACTTTAGGCAAAAAGGTGCTGGGGTCCAAGCTAGGTTGTTGCTTAACAGTAAGTTGAACAAGAGATTGATTTATCCACCACCTCTGAATATCAGTCTGAGGTACCTAGGCCTGACTATCCAAAAAGGGGTTGCTAAATCTTTCCATGCTTCTGCTTTTCATCCTGCAGGCAGTAGTGTTTACTCACCATTACAAAGTCATATGAGGTCTTCTATCTGTGACAGTGTGAGTAGTAATTAGCAGTAATGCTGAACAGAGAGGAAAAAAAAAAAAGGCTTAGGAGCACTGTGTTTCAATTTTTTTAAAAATAATGAATTCTGACTTTATTTGCATAGCCAAATGATGTATTTCTGTACACAGTCTGCCAGATATCCCTGTTTAATATTGTCAAGTAATGAAATCTAAAGACACCGTGGATTATTGTTTTGGTATATATGCAATGTTCAATGCAAAGTGGTTTCATGCAGAGAACTGAAATGAGACACAGATGATTCATTTACACATTTATTTACTATCCTGCTTACTCTATCAGACTGAAATGGAGAACAATGCATTTATTTTACAGACATTTGACATAAATTAAACAGATATTTTGATGTTGAACGATTGTACAGACTCCAACATGCATATTAATATGTAGATTGGTGCAGAAATATTTAGTTGATCAGCAAAATCTAGTATGACAAAAATAATCACATTTTCTTTTTTATGAAGTTAAAATGCAGCTGATATGGAGACATTGATACGAATACCACTAAATGTGAGAAGTCATTGGTCTAATGGAATCAGATGGTTAGCTGAAAAAAAGAGCTATTTTCAAACAGTCTACAAAAAGAAATTAAACCAAAATGTTTCTAACAAATACAATAATAATGAAAAAAAAGCATGTTTGATGCAATTACCATTGCAAAATGCCCTATTATTCCCCTGCCCCACCCCCAAATACAAACAACGCATGAAGCAAAAGCAGCATATTCTCCCACAAAATGTCTGGGGCATTTTGTAAAGGCAGATGAATGAGATTAGACAAGACATATCACATATGCTTTTATCTCCTAGTGACAGTTCTTTTAAAGAAAGATATGTTGTTAATATAGCAATTTATGATGAAATGTTGCTAATTCTGTAAAACTGAACAGTAGTGAAGACACTGCTATCACGCCAAGAGAACTTGAAAAAATACTGTTGTGCTTTTTTTGTTTGCAGCATTCAGAGCATTCACAGAGGAATACAAAGTAAAGTTCATTAAACTCAATAAAACTAATAATAGTCATGCTACCGTATCTATGAAACTAACACAGTAATAACATATAAACATGAATAAGTAGTATTTTTAGTTGATATTTACAGTGATCTTAAAGCAATAGGCTATGTATTCAGCTCTCAGGTTCTTTGTACACTAATCCCTTCATGTTTCAGTTTATCAGCATGGCTCCTTTGACTTCTGAAAGAGTTATATAGTTAAAACTCTGCATAACTCTTTGAAAATTTAGAGGTATAAATCCAGAACTCCGCATCCTTGCAGAAGTACCCGTGATTGTCTCCAACAGTGGTTTTTCCTTTTTTTCATTTTGTATACATGTTACAAACTGTTCCTTTTGCCTAAAGCTATAATATATTGCTCCATCCTTCAGCTTTACACATGCAGAATTCCCACTGGCGTTCTGCTTAAGGACTTCAAGAACAGGCATGAATGTTTTGTATTCTGAACCTCCACTGAGAGGTGCTATCTGAACAAAACTTAGAGCAAAAATATCAGTATAAGACATATGTCCTTAACCTTGAAATCATTAAAAAAAGGATTAGGCTTTTTGTTTCTTGCATTAGCTTTTACAAGATACGTCCTAGATATCAGAGCAACTAAGCACACGATCAAAACCCTTTTAGCACCCCTGTTTTAATAAATTTCAACTGATGATCCAAATGGAAAGATATCTAGACATGGTAGATCAGCACAAAATACTCAAGCTGGGCTTCTGATCCTTCATCATTGCTTACCTATTTGCACAGCCATTTGCTTTTATTCATGCCAGTATAAACTAAGAGTTGCTGTTAAGTGAAATAGACCTACTTGCAGTCAGTTTAATCGTTCTCCTGATTTAATCATTTTGGAGTGAGAGTTGATTTAGTGCTGTCTGTACTGTCTTAATCAAATGTAGCACCAACTTTAGAGTAAATTGACTATAGAAGTATGCAGTATTTAAGAGTGTGTTCCAAACTGCAAATCACAAGTATCCAAGGGTGATCAAGAATTTACTGTTTAAATGATTGTACCTGGGTTAAGTTGGAGAACACATAGGGAATAATTTCATCTTTGGCTATTTACTGCTCTTTCTATGCAGTACCACTGATGACAACAACAAAATTTGTTTGAGCAAGGGATTTAACTAACACTACACGGACTGGAGGTAACAACCATGGTAGAGACAGTTTATGTCTGCATTAGCAAGTAGTACAAAACAATAGAAGTAGATTTGTTAAGGAAAACAGTTTGTGCTGATAATTTACACTATGTTTACCTGGGATACTATTTTTGACTAGCTGTAGTCTGGTACCAAGGCCTGAATATTTCATACTGCTTGCAGCACAAGAGATGCCCTCATGGAACACGTTACTGGTTCAGCTTTACCTAAAAGTAATCCAGTTTGCATGGTCCAGGATTGCTCTGTGATGTGAACCAAAGCATGAGAAGTGGGGATAGCTGAGAGATTCACATCAAGAGAGCTTTCCTGGTTTCCGTTAAGATACCAGTGTAAACATATCCATAAACTTCCAGATTTAGAAGTGTACATTACTCCTGCTGATGTTACATATTTATTTAAATACTTATTTGATGTAAAAAAATTACCCTAATGAAATTAATTACCCAGACCGCTCTTATATTCAGGGCTTGCATTAACCACAGGATTACAGTCAATGTCTAAGTTAATGACATATCACCATTCTGTTTGGTTCATAGGTATAATTAGGATAATCTTACCTTTTTGAATTAAATATTAGCTAATATCGTGTTCTTTAGCTACCTTTAATTAACAAGAAGCAATAATATTTGTGTACTACTTCCTTGTTCTGCAATGGGATCCATCTGGAGGAGTCATAAAAGAAAATTAAACAGCAATCAATAGTAATATAGGACTAAAAGGTATCACTGCTGTTTTGGAAGAAATTTCTACTGCACTAAAGGTGAATACTTCTTAAATATCATAACACAACATTTCAAAAAATATTATTTAAACCTGCAACAGAACAAACACAAAGGCAAGTCTGTTACTCCACCTGCAGGTGTCACATGCTGTATGATTACTGAACAAGAAACCATCACAGGATACAGACAATTTTGTCTGCTTGCCTGTTGCCTAACCTTTCTTCATTAAGGAAACCGATAGAGTAGCAGCAAAGGATTTGGCTCCCAGAACACCTGATCTGTTTCAATATATGAAAACATTTCAGCTGGAGTTTAAACTGAGTACCACTAATAAAAACATATTGGACAAGAGACAAATAGTCACACTTAATCTGATGGCTGTCTTAATAGCATTTAACCGTCCACTGCTTTTACAAAAGCTCTTACAAAAACACTGAACAAATACACTGAAACATCTTGCAGGTTGAGGGGGACACTGGAGGAGTCAGAGTATTTTAAGACTAGAAAATGCATGAAGCTATGAGATGCTATGGCTTCAATGGTAACAGAGAGGACACTCAGTTCTTGCTCCTTGGTTAAAATGCAGTAGAGTCCTTCTGGCCATTTGCACAAGACTGCCAAAATGCTTTCCTGATAAACAAGACACATCTATCATCTTATTCAGTGGGTTGTCTTCTAACTGCTCCCAAGAACAAGAGAAGGTTGGTGTTTGAAGGGCAATGGGAAGAGATCCAAAGGTCAACAAAGACGATAACATACAGTATCTTCTTTTTCAGGAAAGTCTTCCAAAAAGTGATTACAGATCAGGTGTTCATGTAGCAGGCGAGTGGGTAATAACGTCACTGAAAACCTCAGTACAGACATGTTGGTTCTTGGATAAAAATTAAGATGGTGTGCAACTGGAATGAAATCTTTTGCTACTGGCATTTTTACCTCATTAAGTGTGAAAATGAACTACTTTATATATGTTTTATTGTATCTCTTGTTTATATAGTATACTAAAACATGCCTTGTTTACTTACAGTTTTCTTTCTTCCCCCTTTGCTGTATTTGCATTTCTTGCTTGATCTGTGCTGGCTACTTATTTTTTCAAAAAAACCCAAACATATTTCTGCCATTTTTTTGCTTTTAAAATATGTTTTGCATGATCAAAATATTAGACTTTATTTTCTATCCAAATCATTAAAAAACTATGTGAATGGAAAAAACCAGTTGGACAGGCCCTGGACATTCTCACCAGGCTGATTGTTTTTGCAATAGGTCTTGAAAAAAAACAACTGGCTTTTGTACTTTTATGTTTTAGGCAAAAATACAACTTTCTGTGCACACTTTTGGTTACGTAATATTATGCCAAAAAGCTCTTCAAGTCAGTTGCTCTAGTGTTAGATCAGATGTCACCTCTGTAATGTTTGAATTTTGAGACCAATTTTGAAGTGAGGATGCAGTGCATTCGATTGCTGCATTAGCACAGAGGCTCCTATGTTCTCTACAATGAAGCATTAAAAGGCCTTTTGTGTTTTTCTTTAAAAAAGTGTATTTTATATAAATTCTGTAGTGCAATAACTTCCTATACCATGTTACATTCTTTACGTTATAAGCTTCCCCTGTAAACATCTTTCCTGTACGAACTTCCTTTGCAGTTTGTGCGATATATTATTCCCCACCCCCAGATTTGGATTAGTGTGACTATTTACTCAAAAAATTGTCCAGATTACTCTCTGAACATCTTTTAAATGTGTACATTTGGTTTCATCATTGAAAAGGAATTAAAACTTTGATTCAGGATTCTGCAGTTAGTATAAAATATAAAAAATAGATTGTTTGCAAAGCTATCTAGCTCCCTGAACAATCTTCATTTTCCAGTGGTACAAAGAGTCAGACCCCTTTCAGGAGCACAGGGGACTCACTTCATCCTAGAACTCCTTAAGTTGTTTTGACATTCTACAACTGCTGAAGACTGACTCCCAGAATTCAAAACCAACCCTCCCATTACCATGGTGAATGGGTAGTAAGTCTGAAATGGCTTCAGAGTTTTAGAAAAACAGAAAAATATACCCATGTAATTTTGCATAATTTGCTACAGAACAATTCACGATGAAGTGATCCTGGACTGCACTTCTTACACCTGCTGTACTGGGATGAAAGCTAGATCCAGTCCTGCAACTGCTCAAGTAAATGTTTTAATCAGAAATTATACATGAGCTAGGTATTCAGGAGTGGATCCCGTGTATGCAGTCAAGACTGGAAATACCACATGTCTAAATCTGTGCTTTTGGAAATAATATTCAGTATAGTCAAAAGCATATAATGAAATCATACCAAAACCACTTCTAAAGCTTGATCCTTTTTCTTCCACAATTTCAAAAAAATACAACATCTGTTAATAAAGAGAATTGCATTTCTTTTGCTTGTATAATTTCAAAATAAATGTGCTTCTCTGACAACATTTTAAATATGGCAGTCAGTAAGGGCCTGGTCTTCTCATTTGTATGGTTGAAGCTCCCGTTGATTTTCATCGAGAGAGAGAGAGACTCTTGCCATCCTCATTTATGTTTCAGTCAGTCCCTTTTTCCATCAGACTCCCATTGACTTTGGAAAAATTCATCTGCACAAGGACTGAGGCCTTGATTTTACCACTATTGAAATTTTACTGATTCTAATAGCACAGAATCATGTTTGTGTAAAGTTTAGCTCAGGAGAGCTTAAGGAATCAAATCTCTGCTCCTGCAATACATTCCCTAGGGTTGGACTCCTCCCCTTCCACCAAGTGGCACAGATCTGAGGGGTTTTTCCAAAGTGTAAGGGTCACCTTGGACAAAAAGCATAAAGAAGGAACAAGACACAGACCTCAGTCTTGCCAGAACAACATCATTTTCTTGAGTGGGATTTATCTGTGGATCCAGAGTATGGGATCAGGTCTCATTTGGACTTAATTTGGTCTTCATTAGTTCACTAGGATATAAAGGCAGATCGAACAGGCCCATGTGATTTCATAAAACTGCACATAGAAAATACAGACCAACACTTTAGGCATATAAAAATTGACTGGCATTTAGTTTTAGTCACTGAAAATATCTAGTAACTAAAAAATAAAAATAAATATAGAAGATTAATGACTACAAAATACTCAAGAGCTAAGTTTTGGAACAGTTGAGACACAACATGACTGAAAAATGTTAAGCAGAATGCCATATAAATAGGTAAAACTGAATGCAGCAACAAGTTGCAATGAATTTCAACTAATGACAAAAAAAAAAAAATCACTTTTATTTTGAGAATTAATGACCAGACATTGTTTGGATAAAAACGTTTTTCAAATGACTGAAGAGATGCTTCAGCATTATCTTGTTATGGAAATCAGAAAACACATGGAAATACAGAAAACTTTGTGTTTTTTTTTTTTTTTTTAACCAAAAGATTGTGCTCTGCTCATTGATTGGCCCAGCCACCAGAATCCATATTTTGAGGCTTTTCAAACTTGCCTTTTTTTACATGGGCCAGGCTTGAGTGAGGTCTGTGGCATCAGCCCAGCTTTTCAAGCAGAGGGTAATGTTGCAATAAAAATGCTTGCTTTTTCACATCAAATGCATTAAGTGCTTCCTTTTTTTACCCATTTAAGTGACAGAAAATAACACATAAGTAAAAATTAACCTAGGCCCCTATGGGAAGTACAAGCCTGCTATTACAAACCATGTGTTGGCTGGTCTAAAGTGCTTTTAAGGCTTCCATTCTTGCTGTCTCAGTGTCTTTGCAATGCTTGCTGTTACAGTGCTGACCTGGAAGAAGCATTCACTCACTCCCTTTTGTGCATGGAGAAGTGACAAGGCCAATCTCTGGCAATAGGCCTGCAGAGCAGTGGGGAGCTGATGCTAGAATTTCTAAACGCCTCCTCAGATTTTTAACTGCTGGACCCTCTAGCTATTAGCTTCAAGGCTGGATTGCTGCTCCTACAAACTGTTGTAAGGGAGAATCTAATTTCAGTAGAAATCAGAGTACAGCAAAACTGTCCCATATTTTGTTTTACTGAAAAATAAGAACATTTTGTAGGTCATGCCTGTGTAGCTGCATACTTTTGCTTTTGATTAGGATTAATGGATTGAATAAATTTTGTATGATTTAGAGAATTAAAGTGATCTATAGGCTTTTTATATTACAGCACAGGAAGCTATTGGTGCTTGATAAAAAAAACAGCTTTTTTCAGACAGTGGTTAGATGGATGCTTTGTAATGAAGGCTTTGGTTCAGCATCTCTTTTACAAAGCTGGAAAATATCAGAGAAACCAAAGATGCTTTGGCAATGGAACTACTGACATTTCCCTTTATTTAAATATAGGGGAAAGCCTATACTCCATTTTGGAACAGCCATGGGAGGATGGGTTGAGGCAAAGTTGGGGAGTCAGGTGATGCCGTCTGTCAGTCCAAATGATTGAACCGAGAAACACAGACAAGCTTCAGGGCATGGAAGACCTGTGGCAAGTGACACGTACTTGAAGCCTGTTTTTTCCAGCTATATGATTTGTGATGATAAAAGGTACTACTTCCCCTTACAAAGCTTGTCTCTTATGTCCTTACACCGTAATAATTTCAACAACACTGCCATTATTGAAGTACGGCCACTGCACACCAAGAAAAGGGAGAAAGAGCTCAAAGATTGTGTAGGAGAAATGCTGCTAAATCAAAGGGAAAAAATAGAATGTGTGTAATATTTTTTTTAAGACTAAGTTAATAGAAATATTCTAAGAGATTGAGAACTTTTGGATATGTCTATATAGCCATTTGGCACTATTTATTGCCACAGAAGTAACTATGTTTTTTGTATTTTAAAATGGAGCATTTTTTATCTTAGTTATGAAATGTTGGCAGTTTTCTATAAAAATATCAAATGCTTCAAGTTCTGGTCATTAAATCTTTGCTTTTCCCCACAGGATCATTAATTAAACTGACAAATGCAACTAAAGTTATGCAAATAAAAAAAGTAATCATGATTTACAGCACAGATAAACTAAAATACTGTAGTCCTTAATTAACAGATATACTCATGAGCTTTTTAACAGAAAGCAAGATACATGAGATGCTTTAAGTAGAAGTTGCAATTTTGCAACATAAGTCTGTACAAAACCTCCAGGCAGCACGCTGTGAAGGAAGTACCTGTGTCCCAGGAAATGCTTTTTTCCATGAATCCTTGTTAACAGTAGCTTTCCCCCCAACCCCAAACTATTTACAAATATATGCATTTTGCAAGCTCAAAGCACCTTGTTTCACATCTTTATGAGTGCATGCATTGACATTTTATCCTTTCATGTGCAAATTCTAAAATTCATTGAAACCAAAGAAACAAAATAAAGTTAAAAGAGTTCAAAATCTGTCTACAATCATGAGTGAAAGGATCAAAAATGTCATATGTTGCAGAACACTGGCTCCTAACAGAGCTCTCTTTATTGTATTCATTGTTCTTGAGTCATTTTTTTTCCTGTTTTTTTTCAGTTTGTTACAAAAAGCAGTCCCTTCTTTTTTTTTTTTTTTTAATTAAACAGTATTTAAACTAAACAACTCTTCATGCCATGCAAAAATAACATTTTATGCACTTTTTTTGAGGCTTTCCATGTTTTAGTTAATAGGTATTACTAACTGTTTTAAGAAAAGGTATTTTTATTGCTTTTGTAACTAGTCACATGCTAGTTTCGCGTGTGGGACAGTAACCAGTTTCTCCTGGGCTTGAATGAATTTCTGGGGCAAATAAATGGTTTTCCATTTTGTGATCTTCTTGGTTACTGTCTTGCTTTACCTCACCCACAGCATGGTAAATGTCTTGAGTACAGTTGTGGCTCATGCTTTTGGGTGAAGAGCTGACCTGTGGCTCCTCTGCTAAATGGTTACCATCACTCTGCTTATCACCACAGCAATTTGTCTTGATATCCTGTTGTTTTTCATGTTCCATACCATGTAACTCCATAAACTCTTCTTCTTCTCCAGTGTCTATTTCAGTGAAGCTTCTCCTCTCTTTTGAAGGGAAAGTGAATATCTTTTTTTTGGGAAAGAGAGGAGATGATTTTTTAGCAGGTCCCTGACAAATTGCTGATGCGTCAGCACCAAGTAAAGGTTGTTCACCTTGGGGTGAGTTTTCTTCTAGGAGAATGGTGCTGATGTGCTGAGGGGTGATCTGTGTGAAGTCTGCTCCTGCCGTTACTGGCAGTGGCCTTGCAGTGCTTGGTGGAGTTTGTGGAGCACCACCTCTATTGTCTTTAAAATTAACTTTAAGGGATCTAGATTTTAATTGGTTGCTACCTTTCAGAGAACTTTTGGGGCTTTCCATGGCAGTGTCAAAATGCAAATGGCCATGCAAAACATTTTGGGACCCACTGCTATCACTGGTAACAGCTCTGTTGATTGGATTATAGTCAAAGGTGACATCAGTTGGAGAAAACATTCTGTCTTTTGTGAATGGTATAAACTGCGAACTCCTTACTCTTTGGTTGTCTTCTAGGTTAACAGAATCAGCTGGAAATCTCATTTGCAAGTAAGAACCAGGAAACAGAGAAAGGGGAGACCTTTCTGTTTCCGTGAAGTCAGTTGCACAACTGGCAAAACTGTCTATACTGGATGTGCTTCTCATGTCCATTACAATGTCTGTAGGTCCAGTTGACAATGGGTCTCTCTGATCTCTAACTTCTTCCATTTCTATTTCTTCTTCATACCCAGGTGGCTTTGCTGACTGGTCTTGGTAACCAGCATTAAGATTAGTCTGAGACTGAGTTTTGGTAATTTCATTATACAACATCTCCAGTTTTTGGGCACTGAGGTGCTGGGGGCTGGAGGATGCTGCAGTGTTGTTTAATTGCTCGTTGGAGTCCTCCTGACTAACTTCTTGGTATTTGTTCTCATAAGACTTGTTTGAGCTTGTTTCAGACATTGTCCTTCTGGCCCATTTCCACCTGCTTGGGGACAAGTGGTTGTCATCAGGTGTCTCCTTTTGATTGGCTGCTTCTCCAGGCTTACCTGAATCTACCGCTACATCTATCATTTCCATACTGCGAGCAAAGGCATCTTTCAGGTTCATGGAGACAATACTGCCATTTCTTTTAGCTCGTTCAAGTGCTTCTCTCCTCTTAATTGCCTTCTCCTGTCTTTTCTGCTCCTTATAAAACTCTGAGAAATTGTTCACAATAATTGGTATGGGTAGGGCTATGACCAGCACTCCAGCAATACAGCAAAGTCCTCCAACTATTTTACCTAATAACGTCTTAGGATAAATGTCACCATATCCTACAGTAGTCATAGTGATTGTTGCCCACCAGAATGATGCAGGGATACTGGTGAATTTTGTAGCATCCTCATCCTTTTCAGCAAAGAATACAAGACTCGAAAATATCATTATTCCCATGGCTAAAAATAGTATCAACAAGCCCAATTCATTGTAACTCCGCCTCAGTGTAAAGCCTAAGGACTGAAGGCCTGTTGAATGTCTGGCAAGCTTAAGAATCCTTAGGATCCTCATAATACGAAATATCTGAACCACACGTCTGACGTTTTGGAACTGCAGGACACTTTTATTGGACTCCGTGAGGAAAATGGTAACATAATATGGCAAGATAGCCAGTAAGTCAATGACATTTAATGGGCCTTTGAAGAACTTCCACTTATTTGGTGAGGACAGAAAACGCAAAAGATACTCCATGGTAAACCAAGCAATACACACAGCTTCAACGTGTGCTAGCTGAGGGTTGTCATTTGGCTGCCCAAATTCATCTATTTCTTGAAGCTCTGGCAGCGTGTTAAGAGACAAAGCAATAGTGGACAGTACGATGAACAGAATGGACACAATGGCCAAAATCTGTAAAACAAAATAAACAACATTTTGGTTAGACTGATACAAGTGTATTTGTCAGGGCTTGCTTAAATCCTTTCAAATGTGCATGTGTCAAATAAACACACAGTGGTGGAAGCTGCTTTGGCTGCTACATTCATTATTTTGTTTCAATGTTTTGATTTTTGCACAGAGAAAACATTACAACCATCTTAGACACAGGGAAAACCTGGTTGTTTTACTGTCTGCAGTAGCCAATTCATTTCAGAAAGCAAGACATAGCTGGTCTTACCATTTTTAAATTACAGTGGGAGATGACATTTATTATTGCAAGTTGCCAAGTGAAGGTTATAAAGTTCCTGCTAACATGCAGAACATTGTTAGTTTTCTGCATTATGCATAATTATGTAAAACTTTACACAGTGCAGAGAAGTGATTGGGAAATACCAGGTGTAAACTGTCAATTTAGTACTACATAGTGCACACCTTCCTAGCCATGCTTAGATTTTTGAGCCAAAAGTCAAACTTATGAGAAATAAACAAGAAGCATTGTTCACAAGACTAGTCATGCCAAATTATTGTGTCTGGGCAAATTTCAGGTGCTCAGGAATTGAAGGTATTGGCCCTGAATTAGGCTGAGTGCAAGATGTTAAAAAGTAAGCAGCAGTGTGAAGGCGAATCCAGTTTCTCATCATGATTATAATGTATATGTAGACAAATGCTTCCTAGAAATAATGTTTCAATTTCTGTCTCAGGGGATAGGTTTTCTGAAATATTTTGTCATTCATTTTGATAAAGCTCAGGCACCTCCATACTTCACAGCCTTTCATTTTGTCTGGAATAGCTGGTCATTCTCATTTACAGAACCAATATTATGAGAAAAGAAATGAATCTATCAGAGAACCTAATGGTTTTACTACAAAGTTTACTTATTTATACTCAAAGGAATATGGTCAGCTTTGAGATAGTGTGCAAAGTGTTACAGTGATGCAAAAATTTGTTATAACACTTTACTTGGAAAAAAATATATCAGTTTGGTCAGAAGTCCTAAGTAAATCCAGTTTTCTATTAGAAATACTGCAATAAATTATTTTCCATTTTAAAACTCAATTTAAGCTCGTTTATCAAAGCATTTGAACTCATTTGTCAGAAGTGGTTCTGTTAAATCCATTTGATGATGTTTGGTGTACTCCAATGACACACTAAGTCTGACAAAATTGCTGTAATATCCAATCAGAGTGAATGCATCTAAGCAGAATGCAGGTATGATGAGTAGTACATGGGAGAGATCAGTTGCAGTGGCAATAACAGCTCCAGAGATGGAGAGGCACCTCACTCTAACTTTGAGAAGAACAGCAGTAAGCCTGTTTCAGCTATGGGCTACTAAGCACAAATTCAGCTCTCTAAGCACAAACCGAAATTGCTCACAGTGTGAGTCCATATTTGGCATCATCCTGTACTTATGTGCTATCTTTGTCCTCTTTCAGCTAATAATAGTACAGAATAGGTAGCACCTTTCATATTTGAAGTATTCCAAACAGATTTCTATCTCTCCCCATAAAAACCACATAAAAATCCAACTCTTATTAAACTTTTAAAATATGTCCTTATAAATTGCAAATTGTTTCTGAAAAATTTGATATATTTAAATGCCTTTTTTTATGGGCTGGATACGAGACATTTGTATCTGCTACTGATGTAATGAATAGCAATACATTCCTTGAGGTAAGATGCAATCTTAACATGCTGCTCCAGATACTGTTGTTTCTGATCTTTGAGTGGGCAAGGAAAGACTGGTAGCAATCTCTTGAAAAGTTAGTGGTTTCCCAGTATTAAATTGCCACTAAAACCTGGCTTTTTTTCCTGTGCACCCATTTCAGTGCTCATTATTGCTAGCATTGTGAAGACTTCTGCACAGAATATGCATACAACTGAGGCAGAAAATAAAGGTGTAAGGAATAGGCTTCAGATTGCTCCTTGCAGTTCTACAACAACTGATATTGTGAAAAGGCTTCTGACATAACTGGTTGTTATTGTTATATAAAGCAGAGAAAAAGTATACATTAGGTTCTCACTGAAGTTTAGCTGCTCAGGGAAGGTTCAGTTGAGCCACATCTAACTGCCAGTGCAGTATATTTGACTAATGTAGGTTTCAATCTGTAATCAGATAAAACTGTAATAGGAATGTTGTTTTCTTATTTCTTTTCTCCAGGCTGGAATCTAGGGTAGGATCTAGATCATTTAAATAACAGACAGCAATATAGTGCCATTACTTTTCAAATCTCTAGCCTCCATAAGCACTAGAATTTATCAGACTGTTACCTATGCTTCTCTTTCTGCATAGAAATGTATGCTATCTTCAAATAAAGTGCTCTGGCAGTAACTTTATCTCTGGCTTTAAAAAAGGAGTAATCTTTCAGCTTTTGAAAGACTTCTGATAATGGTTTCTGGAGAACTGTATCAACTTTCTTGGGCCCTTAGCTATATATTCTCAGAAGCATCTGCTCTTGGGAAAGAGGTGTCTAGGTCTAGATTTGGGCACATAGATAGCTGGAGGTTGTCTAGGTTCTTCAGAAACACCTAAGAACTCTCAAGTGCTATAGCCAGCAGGCCATGCTGTATCTTTCCTAAAGGTGTCCTTAGCTTGTAGCACAGAGCTTCCAGCTTGGGCGCAGACCATCCATCAACTCACAGTCACAGTGGTAGAAGGTCAGATCATGGAGATTTTCACTCCTCTGAGCCTGTGAAAATATGAGACATTTGCAGGCTTGGTGGGAAGTTTATGGAAATTGGTTTAAATCAGCAGCATCCTTTACTGTCAACAGTCTTCAGACTATGATATTGAGTTTGCAATTGAATGGAAAAAAAAGTTTTGCTCATTAGGAGCACTGTCTTGTACATCTGCCTAAATCTCTGTGTGTCCTGTTCTTCACACTTGGGACTATCCAAACAAGATGCTCATTGGAGCAACAAAGATAACACTACAGAATTAGCTGCCTTCCAGCTATAAGCATTATCACATGAGGAATTTGAACAGTCAGGGCATCAGTCTGTAGATATTCAGGGGAAGGGGCCAGTATACTTTCCTCCAACAATGCAAAGGAGAAACACATTTTTACATTTGTACAATCAGGGTAAGTGCAAGGATATTTTACCAGCTAATAATAGCACTTATCAGTACAGCACTATTGCACTGCCTTCAGCAGTTCCCACTGCTGCTCCTTGCTGGGCACTGCGGAACAAGATCATGAGACAGCATCTCTGTCCCTTGTCTCTTCACTGTCTTCCTTCACTGTGTTCCTGGGACTTCCCAATTACAAGCATCACCTCTTACTTCTGGCCCACTGTTGTACATCGTGCTGCTCTGCAGAGAGGACTATATTCAGCTCACACCTGCCTGCTGGCAGTTCTGCACTCAGAGTGTGTACTGGTGTGTCACAGTTCTTAGAAGCCTGTTACTTTGAATCTGAGGTTTCAACAAGCCACACTGAAAAAGTTCAATAAAGGGTAAGACATTTTGCTACTGATCAATAGAGTATGGCCCTTATTGGCTACTGCTCTTTATTAACATGAGGTCGTTGGTCAGGAGACATAAAAAGGAGACAAACAGGGACAAACCCTACTTGGATTTAGTGGAAACTGGGATGTGATGGAGTTATGGCAAGCCAATTCTAGCCAATCTTAATAGCTCTGCAACACTGAAAATTATTTAAGAATAGGTGTATTGTATAAGTTTGCAAATACTCCTTGTCTTAAGTCATGGGAAAAAATCATTGCCAGTTACTAAAATTAGACCTTGGTAGCAATTTAAAATTATTCTAAAACTATTACTAAGAAATAAATAAGACATCAGCCTCCAGTCGGGTTCCAGTCGGGTCAGGTACTCTGACCTCAGCCTCTGCTTTGTCATTTTTAGAGCTAGTCAATACTTGCAAGAGTGAAGACAGAATTTCATGATATAGTAAGAAAGAAGTTTAAGCCATTCTGTCATAAGGTCTCAAAACAGGCATCTTTTGTAGTTGTCTTACAGGGCCTGGAAACCATCATTACAAGTGGAAAATTGCCACTGCTTATGCACAACTACTGTTTCAGAGTACACCTTTCATGTCTTTTTACCTCTCTAGAATACCTGATGATTGCAGACTCCTGGCACAGGTCTAACAACTTCACATAGAACAGAGTGTTTAATTTTTGAAAAATAAGATGGAGGAGAGCGGAATAGTTTAACAGAATAACATAAATTTAGTTCAGCTTACAGCTCTGTCACAGTTGCCCTTTCAGGAACACATCTGACAATGGCTCTGACAGCATTTCTGATCATGGAACA
The DNA here is from genome assembly GCA_026283785.1 of Coracopsis vasa. Taxonomy (NCBI): domain Eukaryota; kingdom Metazoa; phylum Chordata; class Aves; order Psittaciformes; family Psittacidae; genus Coracopsis; species Coracopsis vasa. The sequence continues at coordinate 40,871 of JANHGB010019456.1, forward strand.
GCTTCTTCCTTCTACTCTTGATCTCCCTCCTTGATGACATTATTTAGAATTCTGACCTTTCATTTCCACTTTTTCCTAGATCATTATTATTAATATTTTTAAGGAGTTAATTTGAATATTCCTCATTGATCTTTCAGGAATATTCATTAAGCCTGACATTAACCTCCATATATGAAGGTTAAACTCTTAGAGTTGTACTTATCTGGTGCCTAAGTGATACACATTCTTTTCTATTTGTCTCTTTGCACTGGGATGACTCTCACCTTAAAAGCTTAGTCTAGAAATGCTCATTTAGTAGGTTTTCGCTAAAGATTTCATCACTAGTTCCATAGACACTCCCTATCATATCTCGAGATATGAAAAATGCCTACTAGCTCCTCAGTAGATGAGTAGCCATTGTGCTGTCTTCAGTTCAGCTTGACAAACCCAAGTTCCCATTAAGCTAGTGAATTCAAATACTTCTAGATTCTCCTGGTTCCTTGAAGTTCAGTGGTGATTCTACCAAAGATATAATTTCTTAAGTGGCATATGTCCAGGAATGCGCTGTCCTATAAAGATCACCCAGACTGGGAGCCAACACTTGTAGCAGTGAAGCTGAGGGCAGGTAGTCAAAAGGATCGCCTTTGGTTCTGTAATGCATCAACCTTCAGGTCTGTGTCTGAGGGGGCTCAAGGGAGGTAGTAGTTTGACACATACCAATACCAGTATGCATGGGAAACCATGATGATAACATCAGCATGATCATGATGATGGTAAGTCTAGTGGGATGGGTAATAACAGGTAGTTAAACAGATTTTACCACTAGGTTACTCAAACTTCTTCAAGCACAGCTGTAACTGAACAAGGTATTTGAAACTGGATCTGGCAGGTTTCCCTGACCTGAGTAACTGCTCCTGTCTTGGCACATCCTTCATTTCAGAAGTTCATAAAGCCTTTCTGTGTAGCTGATATCCTTTCTGCTTGAGAGCCCTGCATGAACTCCATTTATTTCACAAAGCCTTCCCATGTGTATCCCTCTTCCACTTTGTGCTGGCCGTCCCATTCCATAGACTTAAAATTGCCCTAGAAGACACAGGCTTCCAGAGAGTGTAAATCTGCTTAGGAGAGGATCCTATGTTTTTTGAGAGCAGCCTGATTTAAATTAGCAATAAAATACATTGTTCCTGCATTTTGTTACAGGTAAATTACTCATTTTTGTATTTATGCAATTAGGGTAACAGCAATAGAATACATCCCTCCATAAATGCAATTTTTAGAAGAAACAATTTGCCTGTGTGTGTAAGAAAAGTCAGCTAAATTAATAAAAAATGAATGAGATGTCTTTATTAAAGTCTCTTTGTGTCCACGTTCAGGAATTTTTTAAACCTTTTGATGATAACAGCTGGCGTGTTTCTTATGTTTGGATTGCGTTTTGCATTAGCTATCTAATTTCCAGGTAATGACAGCTGATTATGATTAGTTAGATATATTTATGAGAATCTTCAAAACTTCCATGCTAAGTCATGACAAAGACCTTGCAGTTTCCAACTCTTCTGCACAGGAGACCATTTGCAACATCTGTTTTTCACTCCTTGCATGCACAAAGCATTGGCTTCATTACCAGGAATTTCGTTTAAAAAAGCCGAACAAACAAAACACACACACACCTTCCCCAGACGCAAAGAGGTTATTCCCAGCGGGCCGCTGGGCTGACGTTAGGAAGAGAGGCAGGAGGACCCAGCGGCCCTGCGCGGCCCAGGAGCTGTCCCCGCCCCAGTGCTGAATTCAGTCCCCGACGAAGCGGGTGCCGCAGTGCGCTGTGATGGTGCTCCCGGAATTCACTGCAGAACCCCGTTATGCTATCGCCTTATACACATGCAGGCATGGAAAGCATACCATTTATAAAGATAGATAGTACTGGCAAAATAAAGATAATGCTGGCACAATATTTGTTTCTCAGACAAAATACTATTGAAGAAGTCTGGAATCTCACCAGAGGTGAGAGATTTATTTTTGCTGCTTGCCATGACATAAGTAAATAAGAACACACAGCAAATCATGGTGGAGCTAAGCAAAAGGAAGTAATGAAAAATCAAACCCCAACTGTTTAGCTCTGAGAAGTTGTAGTATAGGCTGTTGAAAGATGTAAAAGGGAAATCAACATACACCTGATGTACGGATTTATTCTGGAGCTACTAATTTTGATACTAACATTCAACTTAAAACTGAAAGCTGGATGTAACTGCTTTCAGAAAGAAATGCTGTGGAAACTAGAAGTTAAATTTCTTGGTTCTCACTGTCTGTATTTGCCATTTACTTTTAATGGAATTTGCTTACAGCTGAGACCTCAGATTATTTACCAGGGCTGTACACTTGAGTATAATTTGCTGACAAACATATTAAGATTTTTGTTTAAAGTATTCTCATTTTATCATCCCTTTATCATTGACTGAGACTTTCTTTAAGCGATATAATACAGTGACTAAGAATGGCCTCCCACCTGAAGACTGCTGTTATCTATCACAGAGATTTGCTACTTGGCCTTATTTGAAATTATGACAGGCACAAATTCCAGACATAATTTTTACTCACACTTTTAAAATAACTTTTCTCTCTTGGCTTCATGTCAATTTCTATCTATACTTCAGAACTGCAGCTCTGTATAAAACATCTACATTCATCTATAGGTTTATATAAAGCTTATGCCAATATTTCTCACACTTGTAGGATCAGAGAAATTGTTAGGGAAATGAATCCAGTCTGTTGTTTCCTCTTTTGGAATACAGTCATGTATAGTTGTAGGCCTGCATATCTTAACCTTTTTTTTCTTAATCTTTTTTACTAACTGTAAGGTGGTTTTCCTTTCTTTTTCCATTTCCCTCATAGCCAATTTAGACTTCCACTGAAAATACATGCAGTCTGATAATTTTCCTCACTACCACACAGACTTGCATTTGTAACATTTAGAATATTAATTATAGCTTCAACAAAAATATATGAACCTTTCATATCATATCATATCATGTGTTTTAGGCTGTTATCAAATTCTAGCAGAAATTGATTTATTAGTTAGATTCATTTAATTCTTCAAAGACTATGCCCATAACCATGGGGACTATGGACCTAACATAAATTTAAAAAAAAGTAATTTAAAAAGAAGAATTAAAAAAGAAGGAGAGAGATCAATCTGAGAACATAGATCTGTTTATCAGCCTTTAGTTTTTTGCATTTCCTGGAAGGACTTAATTTCTCACATTGGGAGAAATTGCCATCAATACATTTTCCATTCACAATTTAAAGGACTTAATTGTCTGTGGGATGTTCAGCTCCTTGAATTAGTAAAATTTCCTAGAAATAGATCTAAACCAGGACATTGATTTAACTTATAGTCAAGTGATGTAGAATATTTTTATTTTAGGTCTTTCTTATTATAAATCATTAAACAATATTCAATTGCCCATGATTAATATTTTCTCTTTTCAGTATGTTTTATTAAGATTTTTAACATGCTTGAATTTCTTTTAGAGTAAGTTTAATTATTCTAACTACACAACAGTACACTGCAATCGTACCAAAACATACTGCAAGCACAGTCAGTGAATAATATGATGATCACATGACAATCCATTCATAAGTCTCTATAAAAGAAGGGATTGCTTAATTGTTGAATCTCCTAGTGCTATTTTAAAGTATTTTTTCTGGCCATGGTTCACTACATATTGCTTTCTATTAACTTTTAAATTGTAGAATCTTTTTTTCTGAAATAAAATCCCCCAAAATTAGTGTTACAGAAAGGTAATTCTAGGGGAGGAAAAAAATGTGCAGCAGTTTAAATAAGATTCTAGTCAATAAAGAAATAACATTGGTTTGGTTAGATGTAGATGTGTTATACAAATTTCTCACCAGATTTTGTACCATGAAGACATGTTACTAAGAAGCAAATCCGACAACTTGGGAAACCAGAAGAGAAGAAATTAAATAGTTAGTAAAGCCAAAGTATTCTGCAAATGTAAAGTAAAAGATAGCATTGATAGGGTATGTATACACTGCATACTGAGGTGGAGTGCTAGTTGTAAATAACCATCAAGGACATAAGAAGATCTGTTGGAGTAAGTCCAGAGGAGGGCCATGAAGATACTTAGAGGGCTGGAGCACCTCTGCTATGAAAACCGGCTGAGGGAGTTGGGCTTGTTCAGCCTGGAGAAGAGAAGGCTCTGGGGACACCTGAGACCATCCCAGTACCTAAAGAAGGGCTACAAGAAATCTGGTGAGGGGCTTTTTACAAGGGCATATAGTGATAGACCAAGGGGCAATGGCTTTAAACTGAAAGACGGTAGATTTACGTTAGATATTAGGAAGAAATTCTTCACTGTGAGGGTGTTGAGGCACTGGAAGAGGCTGCCCAGAGAAGTTGTGGATGCCCCATCCTGGTAGCAGAATCCCATTTGGGGCTGTAATTCAGATTCAGCTTTTAGCGTAAATAAATTGGGAAGTTTTGAATAGGGTGTTCAAGGAATGTCTGCTTTCTCCTGAACTGTGGATTGCCCAGAAGAAGGGCTGAATATTCACTACTCTACATAAAAAACTGTGTCTTGTCTAGTCACATATGAATGTCCATTAGGCTTCAAACTCTTGTGGTCTACGTGTGTCACAGGGTCTGGTTTTGTTCTCAGCATATCAAAGGGAAATTCTCTGGAAATTAACCAGAGTGCACAAGTGGAGTTTGAATATCTTGGTGAACTTCTGTGGGAATGTGCTGATCACCAAGGGAAGAATGATGTCTATATAAAGAAAAACAGGTTTTGTATCTCAGCAGTGAAGTGAGACAGCAAAGGAAGGAAGTCTGACAAGCCTGTGTGGTGTTCCACAAAAGATGTTTTGATATTTTTCCTATTTCACATTTTAACCAGTAGATGTCTCTGTTTTATCATGCAGTTGTTGACAAGGACACACCATTCCTGTTGTCACAATACGTATTTATTAAAAACCCCATTTGTTTCCCATGTGAATATAAAAATGCCGACTTCATGATCTTGGCATTCCCTGCTGATTTCTGATCAACCTAAGCCCTTGGAACCTTTAGTGAGAGCTCTGGCTGCTAAGCAACTTTGAGGATCATCATTATGGAAATGTCCTATAGGATTTTAAGAGGCAAACGAAGAATTGGTGAGATTCTATGGACGTTTATGTGAAAATGTAATAAATTTAGTACAGCTTTCTTTATCACATGGGAAAGTTCTCAGAAGCAGCTTACAGACCAGTATGGAGTATTTGATTTCTATACAATGCCTCAGGAAATTCCAGGTTTTGATAGATGAATTATTTTCTCTGCTTCGTGAATGTGTAAGATATTATTTCTTTATCTATAACTAACCTAATAATCTACATGTATAGATGTATAAAGTACATCTAATAATATAGATTATGTGAAGCATTCACCTAAATAAAAATACCAATATGATGCAATTCTGTTCAGACATTTGTATTTTCCTCATAATTTGAGAAACATATAGGATATATATAGTTATTCTAAAATCTTTACAGAAGAGATCAGAAGTTTTAAAATTATATTAAAATTCTATTATTTTAAATACATATAAAATGAAGATACAAAATTTCAGAAATTTTAAGTTCGTGAATTTTAGTAATTGTCTAAAAACATGAGCTATTGGTTTGCGGATTGTTGCTGTTTGAGAGCAGCATGATTTGGTAGAAATCCCTATAGAAACTGCTGGGATTTATGGTTGCCTCATAGTAATTAAATTGCATAAGCATATCACCTTAAAGAAGAAAAATGTTGCTTAGTTTATATCATAGCTGTGCCCACATGAACCAAAGCAGTATGCTGGGGCTTTTTCTGCCATTGAGACCCAAGTCAACGCCGGAAACAGAAGTTCTCCAGCTGGAGCGAGCACTGCATCAAGGACAAATATATGTTACAGAGCACCTCTGCATGCTCACATTTGCACACACTGTGGCTGTTTCTCCTACTGTTGAGTGGAGCCATAGGTGAGCTACTTTTTAGTCCATATTTATGCTCCAAATACACTGTGATAGAGATGTGGGCAGCCAGTCTCTAAGTCATTAGTCCTGTGTCACTGGTTCCACCTCCTCAGAGGGTGGCCATTTCTAGGAGTCAAGCAGAGCATGAAGTAGTAGAAGGAAGTATCAGAAGGAAGAAAATGCCTTGAAATGACTTATTAGACAGAACTGTTCCCCAGATGTATGGACTTGATTGTAGAGGTGGAAATCAGTGTTGAATAGTTGCAACAGAAAGACTGAATTTTCTGATGAATCCTTACGAATATCAAATTAACGACCAGGCCACAGAAACCCTAGAGGTTTCCATGACTGCAGCTATATTGCAGAGTTTCTACAGCTCAATCAAGCTTAAGAAATAAACCTGAAAATAAATGTCAGGTATGAAGAGCTATTATGCAGCTATTTGCAGCAAGGACAATAAAATTCATCTTCAAAGAACCCATGAACATAGAACAAAAACATTATACTCTGGCTATGTTTCAGGAGCATCTTTTGTAGCTGACAATTTCATAATATATATATATTGTTTTCTTTTAACTGACAGCATCTGGCAATTTATAATAAAGATGTGGGATGGAGGTTTTGGGGTATGTCCACCTGTTTTTGTCTACACACTGATTACATCTACTTCTGCTTCCTGAAGACCACATTAAAAAACACCACCACCACCAGAAACCCCAAAATTTGCTGTAAGGGCAATATGATTATTTTGCACAAACTTTATGATAAGGGATAACACCTCATGAGAAACTCATGAAGACAAAAATTTGTGTTATTATTCAGCCAGAAGTGCTAATCAAATAGGTACTTTCAAAAAATCTCTAATTGTGGAATATATATGACAAAATCATGTGACTTCTAGTACTTTACATAGAATCATGGCAGTACTTAGAGGATAGTATAATTCAGGCAGCAGTCAGTTACACCTGAAATAAACTGAAACCACTGTGTATAAGGAATATATGTAATATCAACCATACATATTGTTATGCATGGTTTCTCTGACATGAAACATACGGCTATGTTCTTGCAAAAATGTTATTATTGCTGATCTTGCAGATCATAAGTGCTTCTGATTTATTAAGCGCTTCGTGCCCAAGTATTTTTCTGTAAATAATCTAATGAGAAACACATTTTTTATGGGAAAATACCTGTTTTATTATAGCATTAGCTAACTGACATTGATGTATTTCACTGCTATTAATAGAAACATGGCAACAGCACCGTGGCTGCAGTTTGGGGCTTTTCTGCAACATGATTTATCTTAGTAGCCAATGAAGTGCGTGCTTCTATAATTTTCCCATGCTCCTTTGAAGGATAAGTATTGGGATGGAGGTGATTTGTTGTCTTCAGCACAATATGTTTGATATTATGACAAAAAAGTTGATGTTAATCTAAAAGCAAATACTTGTCAGTACGGCTTTGTTGTCATACAAGATGCAGAAATGTGATACGGAGATTAAGTAGTCAAAGCACAGCAATATTTGAGGTGCTTTTAAACTTTGGGATCTTGAGTTGCGAATTGAATTTTTTGGCATCTAAGAAAACACTCCTCATTGTTGAGTTCTCATTTATATTTAACTCTAACAGAATCCATTATTATTAATGGTAATATTTCAAAAGGAATCTAGTTTAACATGAGACTGAGATTATTTAAAAATGTGGGACTATGTTAACTCACAGTGAATGACGGAAATATACCATCCACCATCATCCCTAACGTCATCGTTGTGGATACATCTATGCTCGAACAATTAGCTCCCCACTTCATTTCTAAATCCTGGCTCACTTCCAGGCTCTTTCCAGAGGCAGGTAATCGCTTCCCTCTGAGGTGAAACCCGTATTCTTGATAATATACTCCAGTAGAGCAATATGGCAAAACATTGAAGTCTAAAAGCAAGAACAAGGATGTTCAGACCAGATTTGCTCATGACCTCCACCTCTGCACAGGGCCTTTTTGCTGTAGATGCCCCTACTGACACTTCCAGAGTGGGAGGAAGTGTTGAGTGATCTGTCTACATGCTTGAGCTGAGCCAGGACAGACATTTTCTTCACTGTCACAAACATGTTTTCAAATGTACATATTATAGCTACAATCTGACACCAAATATGATTTATGAAAGCACTCATATAGCAACTCTGCATTGTTACTGTGCACATTTAATGCATCTGTTGGGGAAAGCATGCTGTATGTAACTCAACAGGATAAAAAGCAATTTCTATGGATTTCTATCAATGGGAGGCTTGTTTGAGAGCAGCATGATCTGGGTAAGAAATTCCCATAAAGGCATGTGAAATTATAAAAGAGGAATACAGTTTGAAAATCCCTCGCAATGAAAATCAGAGATCCAAACAGTAAAATTCTGCCAGTACAGAAAGTGAGTAACAGATGCACTTTCACTGTCTGATCCTTCCACTTACAGTTAGTCTTTCAATACGATGAACATCATTACTAACATGAAAATGTGCAAATAAAATTGTATTGAAAGGTTTAAACATCGTTAAAGTTAGTCACTAGTTAGAGTACCTAGCTGCACACCAAATCTGGAAGCTGGGATAAAAGAGATTAGGGTTTTTTTCTTTACATAGAAGGAACACATGTCTCCTTTGAAATACCCTGTTGAAACAGAAAAAAGTTGCAGTGCCCTTTCTATTACAAAGCATTGTTATTTTGTTAAAATTCATTTAGTTTCTAACACTGTAGCTGGAAAGAAAAGCAGTATTTATTTTGGAAATCCCAATTGCTTTTGAATTTGACAAATTACTTACTTAAATTATTTGCTTATCACATTTAGTTTAGGAAAGAATTGTATATTTTTCCAGAGGGTGTTACAATTGCTAAAGAGTTTCATCAATTTTCCATTAATATGTAAGACAGTCTTAGTGACAATTACTCAAGCAGATGCCTTGTATATAACATCTTGGTACCAGAAGTTGGAATGAGCATATTAACACTTAAGAAATCTAAGCATTGGCCCGTTGGTGACAAGAAATTAAACTGCAGCATACCATGCCTGTTCTGAATGATTTACTATATCTGGTCTCATACATCTTCTTCAGTGCACAAATCCTCATCCAGATCCACAGAACTCTGTTGGAATATCTTCACTAACTTCATCAGCCAAAGACCCACGTAAAGCAGGTGTCAAGGATCAAAATCCGACCTCAATTTGATATGTCACAAATCACCTCAAAGGAGTGAGCCTTTAGCTGCTCCTTAACTCTCTCTGCACTCTATAGAGTAATTACTGTGGGTTTTGTTTGCTTTCTTTTTCTTTAGTTATTTAGATGCAGTAAAGCATAGAAGATATAGGTAGATAAAGCCTCTTAACGCATGTGGAATACTGCTCTGATAATGTCACGTATATTAATATGGCTTTTGCTGGCTAGCAAACCTGGAATTGACCAAATAGCTAAAAAACAAACAAAAAAAAGAACATATTTGTGTGGCCAAATGTATACTTTTCTGAACAATAATTTATACCTCAAGATATGTTTCAAAGTCTGATCACCACAGTAGTACTAGCTGTAGGAGCCCCACTGCTTAAAACTAATATCTTCAAAAAACCCCCTTAAAAATGGACATGGTAGCAGCAGTACAATTTTAAATTCAGTGACTGAATAAATTTTTGTCAGTGAGATATCTGGTTAAACAGTTATGCATTTCTTCTTCAAATACTATTTAGACATCGCAAGTTGGAAAAGAAGCAGCAAATACATAGGCATGGCTATCTTATATAAAATGCCAACATTTTCTATTATTTATTAAACACGTCAGAAGTTTCATGGAAATAAAGTTATGAAAGCAATTTTTTGTTCTGCATTTCTATTGCCTTAAGCTTTAATGACCTGTGAGTTATCAAACCTCACAGTTAGATCCTGAAATTGGAAACCAGGTGGCCTTTCCAGATATGAGCTGTTTAATTTTCAAGAGGATCAATTGCAAAGAGATCCTGGGGAAGGCTGTGGAATATCATGTCTATGGCCACACTTTTCCTAGCTATAAATTTCCTATTGCATAAAGTTTCTACATAAAAACTACTGTATATTAGCTGCCAACTTTACATTGCTCTTATGAGGATCAATTATGTTTGGCATTTGATAAACTTTCAGAAATCAGTCCCCATTTAACTAACAGAATCTTACTGGCTCTCTTTCTTATGCAGGAATGAATGATTGGGTTATTGTTAGTGCTCATGTCCTGTCACACAGGCACTTGGTGTGCTGGCCACAGTCTGAGGACTCGCACTGATATTCTTATTATCAATTTTTAAATTGTTCTGGAAATGGCCTCAAGTTGTGCCAGGGGAGGTTTATATAGGATATTTATTAGGAAAAATTTCTTCACTGAAAGGATTGTCAAGCACAGGAGCAGGCCTCCCAGGGAAGTGGCTGAGTCCCCACCCCTGGAGGTATTTAAAAGAAATGCAGACGTGGTACTTAGGGACATAGTTTAGTGGTGGGCTTGGCACTGCTAAACTAAAAATTTGACTTGATGATCTTAAAAGGTCTTTCTCAACCTAAAAATGATTCTATGATTCAATGATACCACACTGGACCAACTGTTAGTATTAACCGCAACTGCACTACCTCTCCGAAGTACTGGTTTGCATGACACGATTTTGTGGCATTGGATAGGTTGTTTTCTTTATAATTTATTATTTACTACTATTTACATTGTATTGATGGAAGAATGCAGGTCACTGAAGTGGTCTCTTTACCGACAATTGGCAGGCTCTTGTCTGTATCCAGATGAAACTTGATACTGAATGATACAAGAAATAAAATGGAAAGATAGGATGATGGGGATGCTGCCTTTGCTGGTCAAAGCTTAGTACTGCATATTATCTATTTTATGTGTTTTACATGACTGCCTTTAGGCAAAATGAGGGCCTTTATGAATTCTGGGAACTGCATAGCAGCAAGTGCTTTAAGATAGATTTTATGATTTTCAATGCTCATTAGTTTTACATACGATTTGTATATGTAAGACCTTTTTGCAATATTAGAAAGATAAAAAGTGCTCTTAAATTAAATGAGAATTGGGTTATCACATTAATAATGATTTTAATTTCCTCATAGTGAGATAAATATAATTCTCAAAGATAAAGGCAAGGCTTTAGATGGGTAAACTGGTCTAGGGGTCCAGGGTTTGTGTAGTTTAATTGGTTGGAGTGGCTCATATTAATTCTGTTCACTTTATTCCATATGTCTAACAAATATCAGTTAATATTTCCAATAAAACATTGGCTTTTCCTTCTCTTGCCTCCTGAAAAGAAGTTGTGTGCAAAAGTTCTGCCAAAACCATGAAAACATGAATAATAGATGTATTTTATACATCTTCCATGGCAGAAAAAAGCTGCAGGTACTGTATTTGAAGAAAAGCTTATTAACAAACTCAAAACAAATGTAGAAAAAAACACATCCTTTTCCTCTCCTCTCTGCTAGCCTGCCAAGCTGGAAGACTGACATTAGTTATTCTCACTGGACCACCTTTTCACTACATTTTTTTAGTTCATTAAAATTCCTGTTTACCTGTTAAAATTCCTGTTTATAAGCTTGCTCTGCAGAAATTTATAGCATAATCTGTATGCGCATGTATTTATGTGTGGTTACCCATCTTAACTACAACATTTACAAAAGGTGAAACCTTAATGACCTTAATACAATCAGGAAAGGGACTTCTGAATCCTTTCAATACAAATGCCTTATTAATGGCTTTTACAACTGATCTGCAGAATGCTGAGTTGAAACATATGAGAACAGCTGATACTATGCTGATAGACAAGAGATCAAATCTCTATAGGGTCACGTATGTTACTGCTGAAAGCTTAAGCAATTGCTTGCACACATGGTTATTTATAGTGTTAAAGAGTGAACGAAGAGTATTGGTATCTGATCCATATCTCAGATATATAAAGCAAGCTGAATACCAACTAAGGGAACAACAAATGCCCATGAAGCCATGAAGGTTGACAGATGTCAAGAGTGGGGAACAACAAATGCCATGAAGGTTGACAGATGTCATTTGAATAAAGTTTATTAAATATTAATGGCCACTTAAGCAGATTTTCTCTGCCAGTTTCTCTGGAACAGTCACCAAATCCTAAATGACCTGGGCTGCACTACAGTCTACAAAATATGCCTACGCTACTTCAAAGTCTAGGGAAGGTTGAATCTCAGGCCCTTCAGTGAAGAATCTTCTTTCTAAATCTTCACAGGTGTGGAAATTAACTCTCACTTGGAGCAGGAAGGGGTCAGGAGTAGCTGTGGAACAGGGATTGCTGGCTTTAAGAATCAAAACTTCATGGTAATAAAACCAGCTCCACATCATCAGAGGCCCTGATTAGATCAGAAATTTGAGTTCATGCATTGCTTGTACTGTTTTCTCTTTAGCATATTTTTAGGTTTGATCATCCCACTTTTAAAATGAGTCTCGGATGCAAACATAATAAAAATATTATGCTTAGTTTGTGAATAGAAGTAAAATTACTTTGCCTAGTCCATGGGTTCTTAAACTATATAACACTTAATTGCCATGAAAAATGCATAAATAATGCCTAGGAAGTGAACAGCTTCCTTCTGAGCAGAAATGTGACTGGGAACTGCTGCTGTTGCTCCCAGCATTACCATAGAGATGGTACATGAGAATACTCAAGTTGGAGACTTCTGGAACAAAGCTATGCAGTTCAGAACGATAGGCAGCTTCTCTCCAGGAGAGGACATGCAGAGGGCTATGCAGTGTAGAAGCTGGAATCATAGAATAATACAGTACTAGCTTGGAAGAGGACCTCAAGGATCATCTGGTCTGACCTTTCTTGGCAAAAGCATGGTCTAGAAAAGTTGAGGAACTTGACAAATAATGAGCCACTTCTCATAGCAGATTTTGTGGCAGCATTTTGTAAAATGATTCCTCCAGTGTGAGCTTAATTTTAAAGACATCTGCTTACAACTGTGATAATATTTTGCAGTGATATTTTGCAGAATCACAAGCAAGAGACTGGAATATTGGCTGTGACTACCTGCAATTACCATTTCAACTCTCTCTTACATTACAGATTTCATTCCAGATCTCCATAGCTGTTCATATATTCATGTAATTTCAGATGAGGAGGACAAAGCTCAGGCTGCCTACCTCTCACAGTCCTTTAGATACATCAGATAATCTAAAATGTAGAAAATACACATGTTTAGATGTACAGCATCTAAAACAGAAGAACATTGTCTCAACATTACAGAATCTGCAGCAAAGTCACCAAATCTCAGATATATTCTTACACAAAACTGCTGTTTAGAAATCTCTAAATTTCATGAGAGCAGCAGATGGTGAAAATAGATTTCTAACTCATTTATGTTCTATGCAGTGGCATGAATTCTTTTTGCTCTCCTCATAAATACCCTGCCAATATGATTCTACCATTGTTTCCAAAAGCTGAAATAGTTTATGAGGTTTTTTGTGTTTTTTTTTTCTCCATTTCATTTTGTATTGTTTTTGAAGTGAAGAGTAACATCACCTGTCAACATTCATTATTATATCGTATACACACATACACATATATGTATCTGTACACTTATAAAGAGAGAGATTCCTGTTAAACATCTTCAAATCTGAAAGACAAAGGTATAATTCAGGAGCATTTAGAGTTGTGGGCTACATTGCTGGCATGGTGCTAAATGCAATTTACTAAGCCTTTTATGCAATGTTTTATTATACAAAAAACTGCAGATGTGCCAAAAGTAACAAAGAGGATTGGTTTGGAAGATTTAATGAATTTATGTCAGCTCTGAAAGCCTGAGTCAAACATCATATTCCTGGAGCTTAATTTGGATTGCTGGTGCTTTTTAAAGTAATTAAGAGCATACAGTTAGGACACATTTGAACTGGGCTTGGAATACTCTACTGGAAAAAAGTTTTGTTATATATCTTTTCTGCATTGTGTCGTATTGCGTTCCTTTCTTTTTCACTGCATTCACTGCATTCTGCTTTGCCCAAGACTTGCACTTCCCATTATGTCAATGTTCTTGGCCCTCACTGATTTCTGCAAGAATCTCATTTATGGGAGAACGGCAAGGAAAACTCAGAAATAACAATGAAAATGCATATGTTCCATGTTAAAAATCTACAGGCTCTGAGGCTTTCAGGTAGATCCTTGTATAATAAATGTATACAGAGTGATTCTTTGTTCATTCATCCCTCTACACTGAATTTAGAGGGATTGTGTAAACACTTTTAAAAGAGTTCACCAAAATCAAGGGTGTGACATTTAGCTGGAATGAATCCAAATTCTGATGTTCATGACTTCCTGATACTTCATATAATCACTAATTTGCATATGATCTATAAAAAATAAGATTAAATAATAACCACAACATATTAACCTTCTCTTTGTTTGCACATAATCTATATGGGAAGAGTACAATTAGATATCATCTAGTCCACCACCTCTACCCCCTGCCTTCAAATCAGTCAACTACAGCACGTTTCTCAAGTCTGTGTCCAGTCAGGTTTTGACTGTCTCCAAGGATAGAGACTCCACAGCTTCCCTGTGTAACCTGTGCCAGTGTTTGACCACTCTCATCATAAAAGTTTTTTCTTGTATTTAAAGGGAATGTCCTGGTTTTTAACTAGTGCTAATTGCCTCTTGTTCTGTCACTGGCCAGCACTGAGAAGAGTCTGGCTCTCTCTTCTTTATCCATCCCCCAATTAGGTATTTGTATACATTGATAAGATTCCTCCTGAACCTTCTCTTCTTAAGGCTAAACAGCTGCAGCTCTGAGCCTTGCCTTGTATTATCACAGAATCATAGTATGGTTTGGGTTGGAAGGGACCTTAAGGAACTTATAGATCTATTTCCAACCCCCGTGCCATGGGCAGGGACACCTTCCACTAGACCAGGTTACTCAAAGCCGCGTTTAACCTGCCCTTGAACACTGCCAGGGATGGGGAAGCCACAATTTCTTTGGGCAACCTGTGCCAGTGTCTCATCACCTTTGCAGTGAAGCATTACAAATGATATAATCCGTCAGTCATCTTTGTGGTCCTTGGAAGGACTCATTTCAGCCTGTCTGTCTCTGACCAGGACTGGATACATGTCTCCAGGTGTGGCCTCACCAGTGCCGAGTAGAGGGTGAGAATCACACACCTTAACCTGCTGGCAACACTCGTCCCAGTGCAGTCCAGATGCTGTCGGCCTTCTTTGCTGCAAAGGAATACTGCTGACTCATGTTTAACTTAATATCCACCTGGACCCCAAGTTCCTTTTCTGCAAAGCTTTCCAGAGAGTCAGATCCCAGCACGTACTGGTGCCTGGGGTTGTTTCCCCGAGAGACAGGTATTTGCATTTTTCTTCTGTTGAACTTCATGAGGTTTCTGCTGGCTCATTTTTCCAGCTTGTCAAGGTCTCTCAGAATGGCAGCACAACCCCCTGGTGTATAAACCATTCTTCTGAACTTTTTATCATCCACAAACCTGCTGAGGGTCTGCTTCTTCCCATCATCCAGGTTATAAATGAAAATGTCAAACAATAGTGGCCCCAGTATTGACCACCAGTATACTACTTGTGACTGCTTCCAGCTGGACCTTATGCTGCTGATTATAACCCTGTGTGCCTGGCAGTTCAGCCAGTTTTCAGTCCACTTTACTACCCACTTACCCAGCTTGTATTTTCTCAGTTTGTCAGTGAGGATGGCAGACAGTGTCAAAAGCCTTATTAATATCTACTAATCTCACATCCACCAAGACAGTCATGTCATTGTAGAAAGCTATCAGGTTAGTTGTAAATCCATGTCTCAGTCACCTTCATGTCCTTAATATAGTTGGAAACAGCTTCCGGGATAATTGCTCCATGACCTTCCCAGGGATTATGGTGAGGCTGACCAGTCTGTATTTTCTCCTTCTTGCACTTCCTGAAGCTATGAGTGACATTTGCTTTCTTCCAGTCCACAGGAACCTCTTCTGATCACCACGACTTTTCAAAGGTAATTGAGTGGCCTCATGGTGGCATCACCTGGCTCCCTCAGCACTTGTGGGTTCGTCCCATCAGGTCCCATACATTTATGTATATCCAGTTTGTTTAAATTTTCCTTAATCAATTCTCCTCCACCGAGGGTGAAGGACTCCCAGACTTTTCCAGGGCTCTCAGAGATCTCAGATTGCTCATGATTTATGTTATCAGTAAAGACCCTCTGTGCTGGCTCAGGCTGCAGCTTCAATTCTGCTGATGTGAATTGCACAATATTTCACTGGTAGTGGATGGGTTAGAAATACTTTTTTTGACATTTAAGTTCTAAGCTCCTTTTTTTATAGCCATGAGTCAGAAAAGCCTTATTTTTCCCTACCAGCATCGATTTGCATGCAGGACTCTGAAGCTTTGCACTGAAGATATGGGGGTAGCAACCTCAGGATATACAGCAACTTTGAGGGATTAGTTCTTTGGTAAACCTCATCCCATGGTACCACATCTTCAATGTCATTTGTTCTGAACCAACCAGATTAAAACCAGCAATTTCTGTACATGCTCCAGTAACTTCCACTACTTCTCAGAATTCCCCCAATAAACACATAAAAGGGGAAGAGTGGCTCACAAATCGATAATATAACATGGAAAGCAGTTACCATAATCTTTGGTTTTATTCTACTCTTGAAAAATTTACACTCTGAAGACCAGTTTTATGCTCCATGTAGAAGAACAGCTCATTACCACAAAGCACCACAAAGAAAGTCACAACTTCTGACTTGCTAGACATGGCAGAAATTGATTTTAGCACAGAAAGTAAAAAGCCATAGCAAAAAATTGTATCTGAAGATCACCATTTCTTACTTTGTGTGTCAAGTGATAATACAGATAATAAATTCCAACACACTTTGGAATGAAACAATTTAGCAGATAAGAGGAATAACTATTGAAAGGGTTTCCTGGAACTAAGAATGGACAGAGTGAAAATAAGAATGAAGCACAATTATAATAAAAAAGACTACAGGAAATATCTACTGTTTGGGATTTCCTGAGACTCTCTTACAGCTTGTTTCCATGCTGTACTAGGCTGATTACTAACAAGATTTTTGTTTTTCTTACAGAGACCTTTCTCTCACTGTTGTTACCTGAAAACTGATAAGGAGACTGTATTATATCAGGCAATGAGAAGTCTCTTTACCAAAAAATATTTCACAAACATTTGTTTTGAGCTTTTCTAAGTTTAAACAAGAGAATAATGTCCTATCACAGCAAACTTTTGCATGCTTGTTTTTCGTAAGTTTTATTGGCATGGTGTAAGTAAACCATTGATAGGGAAACCACAGAAAGATTTTGAGGCCATATCCAAAAGGATACTTAGAATGTCACAAGGAAATCAACTGAATGCAGACTTTTCCAGTATGCAGACCTGTGCCAGGGATCTGGGGAACTGTGCTTGTAGTGCTTGTGCAGCACGATTGTTTGAGTGGGCAGGCATGAAAGGAAGGAACCGGGTGCTAGGCTTCTGCACAGTCACAGAAAGCTTTTCCCTTTCAGTCCTGCAGTTCAGCAACAGTGGTTAATGCCAGTAGATAACAGCTATTAACGCAGCCTGGGATGAGCAGAGGGATTGACTGTATTTGCTGAAGGGCAGAGACAAATATGAGCTGGGAACAGATGTGGCTCAAAAGAAAAAAACAGTAGATATGCTGGGGCAGAGAGATGGGATCTTTTAGAACAACATGCAATTTCTCTTTGAGATACAGAGGACCTCTAAGAAAAACTTGGGGCTTGATTAAATTACCCTGTGTTTGAAGCAGGGCTAAAAGCTACTTGCTCATCACTGTATTCATTAAACAGCTCCTTTTAGCAACTTCTGGATAGAAAAATGAGTAACTGACATTTCTGAACTGTCACTGGTGCAGTACGATATTTCCCCGTGGCATACAGTCTAAGAAATGAGCTTGCTTGCCAGTGGCTGGAGCATACACTTCATGTTCTGAGCCTTTGAATATATTTACATTGTAGGAATGTCACTCTACAGCACATACCTAAAACAAGGTCATTAATCATCTGATATGAAAAGTATAAAGTTATTGGAATAGAACATTGTCATGAGACAAATTACAGTATATTTCTGACCTTGTGTCTTTAGTATTTATCATTGCTGTAAGTAGATTTGCAGGGCTGTTCTCTTTGAGAATATGAAGAAAGCTGCAATGAAGGGAAGCTTGTCACTTGTTCCATGAATAAATAGAGCACAAGATCCATCAATCCAATGCCTTTCCAAAGCAATACATTTAGCTTCTAAAGGAAAAATCCTTCCAACTTCAGTTGCAGATTTGTCATTGTATGTGTGTATTTGGTCTGACCATTTAAAAGCATATTCTTAGTGACAAAATTTGGCAAAAACATTAAAAAATTATCTGTACAAAATATAATGCTGTTCTTCACTTTCTAATCTAAGTCATTATGCTCACATCTATTTCCAGACTTTATTAGGGTGTGTGGTAGAGAAATCCCATCAAATCAATCAGAACTTCTGAAGATAGGTTTGTCACAGTTGTCATTCATCCTGCTTGGTTCTGACTCTATTTCACATACCCCCGAGAAAACACCCTTATCCTTCAGTGAAAACATGCTCACCATTCTCCTCTTGGATGTTTCTTTCAAGAACAGGAGGTATCTCATACTTTCATGCCCTGTAGTACACCTCAGACATGAAAGACAACTATGTCATGAGACAATACACTGCAGAGGTCAGTCCCATGGGAAGAGAGTGGTACAATAATTAGAGAGGATGTGGGTTTTTTTTTCTTTTTTGCAAGGGATTTTCTGCAACAAAGCCATGTCTAAGCTGATGAAAGGGTCGCATGAATCCTATGAGATTTCTTCCCCTCTCTCTGAATTGAATGACTAATTAATCAGAAAGCCTCCTTACAGGCTTGGTAGCTATTTGGACTGCTATTTGAAGCACACTGTTAACATCTGCCAAAAGATACTTGCTTAGAAAACCTTGCTAGCATTAAAAAATTGAATACAGCTGCGTGAGGCTGTTACAGACACAGAGACAAAGGTTCTGCTCTCAGTCACACTGGAGGCTGCAGCACAGAGGCTGTAGATATTAATATAAGCTAAACTTGGTCCCTCATAATAATTTGTGAAATATTTTGTAGCTTGGCTAAATGAGAGTTCCACATGGCTCAACACGTCTGAATATACAGGTCCATAGTATGTCACATCAGGCCATCACAGAAGAATGCAGGTAGGAAAAGAGGAAGAGAAGGGAGAGAAAGTGATGTTAGGCAGACAGTAAGCAGGGTGCAAGGGACAGCATATGTGTGTGTGTCGGGGGTGACTTGGTGAGACTACTAATGAGATCAGGAGCAAGAGCAGGTCATAAATATTTAATTTATTTGTTATTTTGTTTTTAATTCTGTTGTCAGTTGTGATTACAAGCCAAAATGAGCAGTTCTGAGTGAGAACTTATCCCTGTGCCTTTGTCTGGGAAGGCGTGGAACTAAAGCTTGACTGGCTACAACATGAAAACACGGGAGAGAGAAAACTGGAATGACAAATTCCTACACACACCAAAGAGGAATTTTGAGTGATTTATGCATAACTGGTAAAAGCATTTTGTGTTTTGACAACCCACACAAATCAAATGGATGTTACTACATCACATAGTTTGCTATTCAAAACCACAACTAAGTAACATAATATTAACAATCCTGAAATAGTGTCATGGAAAAGGTAACCATGCACAGCCAATATAAGTCAGTTAATTTCACAGAATATTTTTACCATTCAATATCATGTACATTTGCTGGGATCAGATTTTTATTTCTTTCAGTCTTGCACTAAACACAATAGCAGCAAGGAGTTAGTTGCCAAACTGATAAGCTCTGTTTTTAATATATTATGGAATCAGAAACATCATCCTCTATAATATAATACAACGACAAATTTCCACCCCTCATGCCTTTTTGAGTACTCCCTTTGTTCGTTCCCTCCAATGCCAAGTAGTATTCACAAGCACATTAGCTGATGCATTTTTGTACATGATTGTGTAAAAAATCAGTCAGTAAACTATATATACTGTGGACTGACACCAGTGAAACTCCTGTCCTCCTGTGCTCTGTTCTCCTGTGCTTTACCATGGCTTTAAGATACTATGCCTCATTACAATTTTAGCCTCTTCAAATCAGCAGTTGACCTTTTCCTTTGTCATGGAAAACTCCATGCATATTCCTGGAGCTATACAAATAATAAATAAAAATCACCCAGTCCCTAGCTGGTGCACAGCAGAAACTGCCTATGTTAAATATTCTAAAATCATAACTTGCCCTTAGGTATTCATTACTGTTAACTGCCAATGATCAGGCTGGATAAGCTTTGTGGAATGATCTATTTTAAGCAGTTGAGAGTAAATACATAGATAACTTACTCTCCAGGTTTGGGTAATAGAAAAAATTACCTGTACAGAAAACACGCTTTATCTCTCTAGCTCTACCTCCACCTTTCTTCTTTTAGGCTGCTTCTTGAGTGTTTAAAATTCAGCCTCATACCCATGATCTCAGTTTGTCTTAGTGGCCTAATGCATGACATTTTATAAACTAATAACCTAATGAAGCCTAAAAATGGTTCTGTTCTAAAATGCTGTTGAAGAAACATCAGACGGTTTGTCATCCTGTACCAGGAAAGAATGAGTAAGTGCTAAAAGTGGCTTCACATCCTCACTATATATAGAAATCCTATTACAATTACCCTTAACTGTCCTTTGCTTTCCCGCAGTAATTTCCTCTGTATCCTCTCTACCTCTACAGGTAAATACATTAAGATGCCAGGGTCTGTGTATGCAGAAAGCAGAAGCAACCCCAATCCCCTTCTTGTGTATAGTTCATTTCCAAGCAAATGTGTAGTATCCTCATCCTCATCTTCACCTTTGTTTCACAGTTCTTTATGCTGCACCTATTTTTATATTTTGCCAACTGAATTGTTGCTCAGAGTATCCTCCATTGACACATATTGTATTTGGAGTACAATGTATTCAGAAAAGAGTCAGGCACCATTAATTCCTTCAGATAGCAAATCTGTGCAGAATTTATGGCCTGCATAAGGAATGAAGGTGGATTTTCGTGAAGGAATGTTAGCACATGCCACAGATGGATAATGGTTATATTAACCATCAGTGCATCTAATCGCATTTTTAGCAGTTCTTTAAAAGCCTTCTTTGTTGCCAAAATTTTTTTTCTTCCCCTCTCTGTAAGTGTAGACCCTGTCCCTTTTCTTCTGAAGATTAATGGTCAGTTAACAGCTCATGGCCGAGCAAGGCTCATTAAAGCAATATTCTCTAATCATCCACAACATTGCCAGTCTCTCCTTATTCAAAGCATATAATTTTGTGGAAACAGGATCAGAGATTAATTGAGGCAATTAGCAGCTAGATTTGCAGACAGTTTGGGAGACCTGAGATTTCCCACTTACTGTATTGATTTGTGTGCAAAATGGCATCTAATTTTCCACACTTCTAGGACTGGCAGGCATCCAGTCTGTTCCTTTTCCATCCTAATGGCTAAGAAAATGACACGTGATCTTTGCCAATAAATGGAATTTTTAAAATCTTCCTTCTTAGTCCAGTCATGCTATTTAGGTACTTGGGGCTTTGTTAATATATTTTTCAAAAATGAAGCCATGTTGCTAAAATACACGCCTGGCCAAGCTTAAATCCTAAGACGTTAGCTGTAAATCTGCAAGCTATGTTGGTTTTCCAACTGAAAATGGGCCAACTTTTGTACTGATTGGTAACCTGTAAATTTCTGGTGAATCACTGCTTCTCACAGAAGAGGATTAACTAACATAAAATTCCCCAGTATGTAGATATATTTTAAAGGTTTTGGCTTGAACAAAATATGCTGTTCCTTTTCTAAGCTTCCCTCTGCTCTCTGTCCCCAGATCTGTTCTCTGTTATTCTTTATCTCAAGGCAGAGCTGACACAACTGATGGGCAGTTTTCAGCCATTGACAGGGATCTGGACCTGCGACTGGATTTTGAGCATCCAGAAAAGCACGGCTACCACACTCCTCGTGTGCTTAGACATATGTGAGAATTATTTCATGAAGATAAACATTGATGCTTTAAGGGTGAAAACTGCAGAAGAGAAAGTCCTTTCTATTTAATCATTTGTCTTCCATCCTAATAGTGCTTAAGTACTTCTAAATCATTAACAGTAAAAAGCCCTTATTATGTCTTTACAGGATGCAGTGGAAATCAACTCTTTAATCTATTGGCTTGCTTGTGAAAATGAATGATGGGGAGCTTTCACTTGCCAGAGTAAATAGTTTTGTGGCTATCTCTGAAAGCAGTAAGGTTGTGCGTTCTTCTCTTTCATGGTTGATCTTTCTGGGGCTTTCACCTGCCTGTACCTCTTCCTCCTGGTCACTGCCAAGTGAGGGCAGTTGCTGCAGGAGAAGGTCAGGGATCCACAAGCACAGCTTATCCTTGGTTCAAAATAGAAACCAAATCCTGAAAGTACTGGTGAGCTGGCACAGCACCCTGCTAAACTGCTCCTACTGAACTATGTGGCTTCCCATATTGCTTCCTCCCTTCTTCAGCCGTACATCTAGGATGCTCTGCCCTGTCCATCATGTCAGGCAAGGCCTGCTATTTGCCTTTCTCTCCACTGGGAGCCAGTTGCTATTTTTGTGCTCCTCTGGGGTCCTGCTGCCTTTTCCTACCTTAATTCAGATGCTCACCTCAGCTCTATTGCTGTCTCCACCTGACACATGAGGAAGAGTTATTACCTCCCTCCTTCTTGCCTTTGCTTTCCTCACTTCCCCCATTTCTCCACTCTCCCATGTGCTTTATGAGTGCTCATTGTTCTCTGTCACATAACCAGCCACTGCAGGACAGCTGAAGGACCCTTTCCCAGCAATGCATAATCTAACCCCATGTTGTCTCAAGGCTGCTGTTAATACTGTTGTACATAATCTACTAACAGGCAAAGTGAAGCCTCCTCACTGCCAAGGAAGATCATCCCAGCCCAACCATATTCTCTTCTTGCACAGGCAGAAGGTGTACACTTCCTTCTAACTCTCTGCACTTCTCGTGCAGACCTGACTTGTGCAGACCTGACTTGTGCAGACTTGCATGACCTGAAGTCACAGGAAAAATGGGTTTGGACATAACTCTTCCTGGATGAAGCAGAATATTGTGAAGACCAGCTTGTTATGTTAATGAGTAAAGGAGCAGACATTCATGTGTTTCTATGAAGGACTCCATTTATTTGTGTCCTAAACCAGAAGCTAGTGAAACAGAAATGAAGGAAGGAGGAGAACAAACTTCAGAGTCTGATCCAGACAGCACTTCAGTCATTGAGAAGTGGCTGACTGATCTGAATGGGCTTTCACAGGGATGAAGGAACCTCAGCTACTGAACTAAAACACCTTCAAAAAATCACCTGCTACACCTACAAACAGGACTATGCTTCATGAGACCACCTACACCACCTCATACTCTTTGCTCTCACTGTTCCTGCTGGGAGGATATTTCTGAGCATTCCAATTCTGATAGACACATTCTTCTATTTTTTAGTTTAAGTTCAGTGTTAACAAGTGTATAGCAAGTCATTCTTGTGCCAATATGGTCAAAGTAGCTGTCTTCCTCCCTGATATTTACTCCTGTTATTTGCTTATAGATAGTCTTCAGTTTGGAAGGCTAAGCAAGCCTGTTTTAAGCTAGCCAAATCCTTTAGTCTCTTGCAAGAGAATATGCTCCCTATTGCTCAAATTATAACAGTAACCCTTCCTTGCCCTTCCTTCAATTACTCTTGCTTGAGCAAGGAATCATATCATCTGTAACCAACATTTTCATCCAGAAGCTTTTTGCTGTTCACGTATCTAAAAAGAAATGAAGAATTTTAACCTGTTTGTCTAGTAAGGTTCCTTACAGCCTTATTATCCACCTCCTCAGGTTTCCATTGGCAGGTACTGCTATTCAGCTGAGTGGGAAACACACAGAGCTAATTGCTTGAAAGACAAAACCCACAAATAATGCAAGATTGTGTGACCTGGCTCATTAGTGTTTCCTCTTCACTTCCAAAGTGCAATTCAAAGCTCTAGGCTGGTTATGCATGTAAGTTTTTGATTCCTGGGGATTATTTAGTGAAAGTGGTGGGAAATATGCTATTGTAAGAAAGCACAGTGGGTATAACAGATTCTCAGCTACTTTGTGCAATCAGATTTGCTGCTTTAGTTAAACCACAGTTAGCTTTAAAATATACGTGAAACCTTGTTTCTAACCCCAGCAGTTTTCTGCCTTTCCTCATCTGTTAGAACAGACACATGCTTGCCATTTTCCATTTAGGCCTGCAGTAGGAAAGCATCTTCTGCTAGCTTTCTTAGACAGAACTGTTTGTGACTGACTCTTTGTCTCCTCTTACTGGCCCCTGTTATCAACTGCCCTTTTGCTCCATGGAAGGCATGTATTCTTCAAGGTGAGAAAGCACTGTAAGAGGAGAACTAGGGAATTGGGAAACTTTCAGTGGGATGAACAAACCCGAGTTGGGTGCAGCAGAAGTTCCGTCACTTATTAAAAAAGCCACTAAAAATAGCATGATTAGCTTCTGTATTTCTCAAAACAGAATCATCAATTGTATGAAGAAAGTGTCTGGAGCCTTGACACTATATTGAAGAATGGCAAAAAGAAAACCTTTCCATTACTCATCTTGTAATGGAAATAAGAATCTTACTCATTATACCCTCCCATGTCCATGTTATATTTTTCAGTACACAACAAAGTTAAAAGTTTTCTATTCAGTGAAGCTGAGTCTGTTACACAAGATTTAGGGTTCTAAGGATAAGGAATACTAAATTACATTTTGTATAATATTGGGGTCACAGTAGACATTCAATATTACAAGAAGATAATTTAGTTAAAAGACCTCAGTGTACGAATAAAGGTTCTGATCAAAATGCAAATTCCCCATTCAGCCTCTTTAAACTACTTGCACCCTTCAAAGTTTTAGTAAAGACCATAAGCCTCAGGTTTGTAGCTATCTCTGGAAGTGTTATTTGTCTTTTATTCTAAGCTAATCTTTGCTATGGTGCTTCACCGCTGCTGGGGTACTAATTCAGTAATACACCTGAGCACATCTGGTGTGAGGGAGATGCATAAACCTCTCTTGAATCAGTTGGATGTAAGGATTTTATTGAAATGAAATGAATTCAAGAGTTTTACCTATTTGTACTGTGTGAGAGTGAATATTAGTGGTGAATTAGAGCACACAGCCAGAGCCAAAAAAACCAACCTGCAACTGGATTTAGGTAGATACCGTTCACTGAAATCCCAAATGAATTAAAAAACACACTGATTAACAAACTTCCTGGAGGTACCTAAACTCTTTTGCTGCCTTCCCTTCCACTGCAGTCTCCTCGGAGAGATTGCACATGTGCAGAATGACCCTGTGTGAACTGCTACACTAAGCTGCCTCTAAAGAAAACTAAGCAGACCTAAGCTTAACAGCAGCAAGACCAGGGTGAGAGTGTTGCAATGTGCCCTGCTGTCCTGCCTCTCTGCAAGCCTGAGAGACCTACTGGGGTTTTTCTTCTGGTAGAAACCAACGCACAGGGACCTGTGTCACAGGGAGAGGGAAGTCTGTGGGCACCCCGGGCTCATCCTGATACGCAGTCAGGCTGCAGCTGGGATGCTCACCCAAACCTGAGGGCAGGACAGTGCTTTTGCATCCCACAGCTGAGTTGCAGACTGAAGTGAGGAGCTGCCAGTCAGCTTTTCTTTATTCTAACGAGTCATCTCCTCTTATAAACAAACTCTATAAAGCAGAAAATGGGTGTCCCTTGTTGTGATCTCTCTGTTTAAGGGCGTCCTATTTAGAAGCTGATGAAATGGTTTAGGGTTGCTTGTTATAGCTCTGAGTTTCTAAACTGAACCAACCTCGTAGCATCCCAAGGAATTAAAAATTCAGCTGCACTTACTGCCCATCATTAAAAGTGTGATAAACACACTGTAATGTAAATGAGAGGACAAATTAGCATATCTGATCACAGACAGTCACTCTCCAAAGAGTGGTGTGTTCAGATAAAAATGATTACCCAATAATGAAACAGCAGCAGTAGTGATGAACCTATTTCCTCAGTTCTAATTACGCAGGTTCCAAAAAAGTGTAAGCTATGTTCCCTGAAAAGCTAATTATTCTGCATTAGGAATAACTTCAACCCCATAGCCATAACTGAGCTGAAGTAGATGTGACAATGTTTTTCCCACAGGGAAAGGCATTTGCTTCAAAATGTTTAACCATTCAAATACTGGAAAAGCTAATTTTGCTCCCTTGAAAATATGTACATTTTGGTAAACATTTCCGATTTTTCAAGGTTCTTGACCTCTCTCTATGTAGTTATTCATTGCAAGGACCATTTTAATCCCTTTCAGATTTTTCAGAAGACATTGCTTCTGATTTTCTATCTAAAGTTAGTTACTCATTACCTTTAAAGCACCTTAATAAATGCTTTAATATGACTTATAAAAGAACTTAAAAAAAAAAAAAGTCCTAAAACTTCAACAGGAGTGAACAGTTCTTCATGTAACCTTAATGTAGTAATAAAAATTCACAAAATAAAAATGATCCCAAGTACATCGCTATGTTATAGCCTATTGCTTAAAAGTAAAAGCAATGCTTACTGAGAGCTCAAAGGCTTCCCAAAGTCAAACAGTACAAACAGGAATCTGGCACTTGTGTTCTAAGCCTTATGTTTAGAGGCATACTGCACAAGACTGGCAAAAGTTTTAAGACTTCTACTTTCCTGCTGCTAAAAGCCAGGATGCTGAAGGGGGGGTATATGTCTGGGGTCATATAGAAGACATTGACAAATCAAAGTCTACAGAAACTGAAGAAGGTTTTTTGTCCCAGCTTGCTTCACTCTTGAATGCTAAAATAAGATGTAATTGATTTTATTTATGAAGATATCCTCCCTCTTTCAGCTTATATGCTCCAGCCCAGGCACTCAAGTGACTGGACAAAGTGCCATTATGTGAAAAGCCCGAATACTCTTGTGCTGTATGCTGAGAAACAGCCCAGCAGCCTCTTTCAAACAGCAAAACCAGTTATATATAAACCACGACCACATCCAAATTCTTAGAAGAGATGTCTGCCAGTTTATAGACTGAAGTTAACTGTTAACATAGAGGAAAAATGTTTCCTAGTGGTGTGAGCTCAGCACCATGCTCATCTCATAAAGTAGCTGCCACCAACAAAAGACTCTAAGTATTATTCTCTTTTCCCCCTGGCATTAGTTCTCTGGTTTTGACAAGCCACCCAAACTCTCTGCTTCCCACTCTGCAGAACACAGATACATACTCTTCTATCTATATCACAGAGGTGCTGAAAGGACTACTTAATAAAACTGTTGACCAAACAAATATTTTCAAGATGAGGAGCACAAAGGACCCTTATTCACCCTCTCACCTACACGTTCTTAAGTTCTTGGATTAGTTTATGCTTCAAATTATGAATACAGACTATTTTAAAATAGGCAAACTAGCTTGTATGCAGCTTTTCTACCTGGGGCAATTAATATGTATCCTTCCTCCTCCTCAACTCTTCCTGAGGCTAGCAGCAGGACGGCTGAAAATGGAAGGAAGCGGAAAAGTCCTCGAGGCTTGCAGTACCTCAAATTTTCCCCTCACAGTCCTACTGTTATGAAGATAAATGTACTTTGTCTCCACATATCTAAATGGAAAGGCGAACACATCCTACAGGGTCAAAAAGAATTGTCACACTCAGATCTAGAAGCATCTTGACATCTCTCTGCTTTCTAATTTATATTTTGTTGAGGTTCTTTGTTGTTGCTGTTTCTCAGCTTTGTGTATGGAAGAAACCCACAAACTCCGGATTTAAGTATGATCTTCACAGATACTGCCTTCTTGTACCTAAAGGGCTAGCTTATTTTAAGATAAGCTTAAGAAATTTCTTGAGATAAATATCCACCAACTCACCCTGCAGCTAAAAGAAAGGGAGTGAGCAAGATGCTCTTTTGTCTTGTTAAAGAACACATTCCTGAGGAAAAGCAGAACCATCTAAAGTAACACTGTACTGCACTAGTTACTACCCGAGTGCTTCATTGGATGTGAAGGTTTTATAGTACCTAACTTTCATACTTAGTATTACAAAAGCGATTAGTAGAAAGAATCCAAACACTTCACATAGAATTAAACACCATGAAAATGGGAGGACATATGACTTAGAAATTATGGAATTATGAACAAGGTTAGAGCTTTATGCCTAGGGTAATAAGCACAAGAAATACTTAATTTCAAAGAAAAAGGAACAAAGGGCACGATGGAAAAAATAAGGTAATGAAAATAGGAAAAGAGTTTGGTACTCCTTTGTTCCTTCAACATTCAGTCCTTATGGATCTATCTGGGATATTTGATATAACCTTCTATGATAAAGAAAAGAAACAGCATTTTTTGAGAGTGTATTGCCTTTTCACAACATTGGCATGCTGCACTGGTTTTAAGTATGGCAATTAGATCAACATAAAACTTGAACTGAGATGGATGACTTTCATTTAGTTTTCCCTTTTGCAATCTGGTCCTTATTTCTTAACTGAAAACCAGTAAAAATAAAGAAAAACAGAAAAATGTAATTGTTTTGCAATCCATTAGATGAAGAAATATGTATGCCATTGGCTATGTAATAGTTTTCTGGGAACTAATGAATACTCAAGATTCAATCTGGTGGTGATGCAGCACAGGAATATGGCAAGGAAAGAAAACAACAAATGTAATGTGGAAGTTAAAGACTTGAGACGAAAGCAGAGGGATTTTAAAAGCAATGAATATGTTAGTGGAATGGTAGATGATGCCTCCTGTAAAAGCAAATTTTTCAGGTTAAATTTAAGAGTGCATTTTAAAATCACTTTACTTAAAACAGTGAAAACCTGTGAGGAAAAACATCCTTTGATGTGCTTCAGGCTTAATCCAACAAGATATTTAGTTAAATCAGTGCAAGTTTTTGAGCAGACCTAAGTGCCACACTTATGATTTACAGTCCACCTTCAGTTTTCAAGCCTTTGCTCCCCACAGGCTCTGACTATGGAAATGCCTGATACCTCCATAACAAGCTTTAGCACTGAAGATGCCAGCTAAAGCAGGGTGCAGAGGCATGTTTTCCCCAGCATTGCAGATACTGCAAATGTGTCAAGCCCAGCTGCTGTGTTCTACACTGTTCCCTCTACAATGCAGAAACATGCGAAGGTCACGGTCTTCATCTTCAAGGCATCTCTTCACTGAAATTGAGTGTTTGCAAGTTGACTTAAACACAGAGATGTAGACCACAGCTGACAGCTCTTCAGATGGAAAGGCATAATACAGCTAAAGCTTATCTCTACAGAGAATAGGGCTGGCACATTCAGACATTTAAATAAGAGTATCAGACACCTCCAACCTGAAATAGAAAGCACATTTCTTTTACCTTGTCTTCTTACATGGGTATTAACGATATCTCTTAGTTAATGTGCATGAGTTTTCAAAACAAAACTCTCAAGTACTCACTTCTATCTCTGGGGAAAGGGTAAAAGAACAAATACTGCCTGTCAGGCGTTAGATATAGTGTTTAATGAAAGATAATAAGGTATTTCAATACATGATAAACATAGCCTGAAAACCTATAGAAAGCCAACAAAGAGAAGGTTAAAATGTAAAACTCTTGGAGGCAAATAGCATGCAAAGTTTTTGGGATGGAGGAAAACGAGTGCAGGGAGGGGGGGAAATGAGTGAAGGTAGGGACTGAGACAAGCATTTTTAAATAGCTCCCTTGTATTTCTCCGATTTTCTGCTTTCTCTATTCATTAGCCTTTGTTTTAATTGATGCAAGAAGCACTTGACTGCGCAAAACATGGAACAGGAGGAATGAAGTGAAATGCCCTTGAACCATACTCAGCTGCAGATATCACCCATGTCTGCCTCCTTTTTCCCAGTATCATTTACCAAGAACAAGTAGGTGATTTTTTGCCATCTCTGCTTAGATGGTTCCTATTAAAAACAGCTCATCCCTTTCATAATTCTTAGTTCAAGCTCTCTAAGAAAGGATTGATGGCTCTGGACAGTGAACATTTCCATCTCAACCTTGAATGTGTTTATTTACTAGGGTGAGGCAGACTGCTAGTCTAGCATTACAAGCAAACAAATTGTTTGACAAAGGAAGTCACCTCTTTTCCATGGTACTAACAAGGGGACCAGCCTTGGTAATTAAGGGGATGGCAACAATCCCTCCCCTGAGCTACCGGTGGAATTGCTCTCAAACTCCCAGCTTCTGCAGAGGCATTGAACAGTGTGCCCAGGGGCTGGGAGCTGCTCATCTGTGGGAGTGAGCTTTTAGTAGATCATAACCTTGTGCTTTGGCTCATTTTGCTATGAGGGCATATTAGGTGCTCTTTGGCTTTAGACGGTGCAGACTTGGAAACTGATTCTATTATTACTGAGAAATGACAGTGAATGTGTGTAAGATTTATTGCAAGTCATTAATTCACTTATATATGACTGTGTAGAAAGGTACTCAACGTTTTTTAGGAAAAGAACAGTATCTCACCATTTGGGAAGATATATGGCATTACACCAAATCTCTGAAGACTGGACAGATGAAATCTAAAGTGATGAATATTTCCCAACAAGAATTTATCACCCTAGAGCAACAGTTACTGCAGAATGAATGAGGTAAGGGAGAAAATTATGCTGATCCATGAAGCCAATTCTTTGGAGGAACTTGTGATTCTTCAGAGGTTAAATCAGACAAATGACAGGGATCCTGTTAAATCTTTATTTCAAGTGCTTGCTTCCACCAAATTGTGATAAAAATATGATAGTAAAAGTTTACAGGATGGCTGTAACGGAAGAACAGCCTCTCTTCTGATGATCTCACATCTTTAATTTAAGTTTAGCAGTATGCAAGACAGAAAATAGTTTCTCCCCAGACTTCATTTACACATTATACTTTCAGGATGCACAAGATGAGATCTCCTCTAATTGTGGCAGATGAGATTGAGGCAGATTTAAATCCATTCTGGCTATCTTTAACCAAGTTTAGCAAAGTTTTCCATCCAAGGCTTTCCAAAAAGTAGCAGCAGAATTGAGGAGAAATGAAAGTGGCAGAAATACTTCCTAAGCATCACTTTTAAGTATTTTCCTCAGATAACTGGACCATTTTAGAGTGGTGTCCATCTGGGCTTGTTCTGCTCTTTGGCTTTTACTGCAGAGGACACGTAGGGCCAACAAGCTACAGGAACATGAGGGAGCAGCTGCAGCCATGTTGTCTGGGCCCATGCTCTGCTCTGTGGGCTTTGCTGACTCCAACTGTGCTCACTCCTGGTCCCCTTGCCCACCACTGGAGTCTCCCCAGGAAATTCCCCAAGCATCCCTGCTAGCACCAGCTGCTGGGGAGCCAAACATATTTGGGCAATCTGTTCTATTACCAGAGATTATGATTCATTTAAAAGCACAGGGGTAAAAGGCAATTATTAGTGGTGATCTCAAAGTGAAATTCTTCTGCAGACAGAACACTGAAAGAGACACAATTTTGCCTGATGTTTTTCAACTACCAAGGCTATTTCTCAATAAAAGTCAATGATTCACCCTGAGCATTTTTGTCACTTGTTATTTTGAGAGAATTATCAAGGCTTCGCATTAGTTCTGGGGTATAATTCACAATGTTTAACATAGTATATATGTAAGATTCTCTTGGAAAACGGATACATAGAAAGGGCAGGCAGATGGAGGTCTGTGTGCAGTTTTGCTGTATGTTCAGCATTACCTACATTTGGTAACTGCTGAAACCCTTGACCTTTAATTCCGCTCTTTCTCTTATAAAATACTGTGAGAGTAGGAAGGCTGCACTGACGAAGTGCCAACATTAAAAAAACAACACCCACTGTCAGGCATCCCATGAGGGACAAGTGAAAGATGAAGGAATTGCCCCAGATCGTCAAAGATAGACCTTAAGTATATTTTTCTTTGGTTAATATGATTTCTAAAATACCAAGGTAAAGGTGTTTCTCTGTACCTCAGTATCCGCTCCACAAGAGAATAATGCATTAGTTAACATGAATAAGAAGACCAAGTTAATTTGATCTCTTCTGAGTCTGTGGGATTCACACTCAAATTATCTCTAATGCATTGTGAACACAAATATTTGGCTTACTTTTTAAAGGTTCTTCATCTTACAGTTAGGGTAGATTAAGTGACCTGGGCGTAGATGCACAAAGCAGAAAATAGCAGATAAATCTCTGATTTTCAAAGGTATCACAAGTGCAATTGTGAGTTGGAGATATAATTTGTTCACATATATTTTTTAAATATAAAAAAGCATCTACACCCTTCCGTGCCTAAATAGCTTTGCCAGTTTTCTTATTTGCCAAAAAAATACAGCAGTGGGACTCTTGAAATATTCAGAGTTGCACTGGTTTTGTAAAAAATAATTTTTCCTTTCCTGAAAGCCTTTCTTTCTGGCATTTTCTAATGAAATGCTTTAATTTGCTATTTGGAAATTACACTTAAAAATAATAAAAAAACATACAATGACGTGCATCTTTTTAAGCTAAACAAAACATTTTTTCATTCAAGATGACTTTTTCACTTCAATATTTTCAAGCATGGAATTGAAAAATCTGCAGCTACTAAATTAAAATATACGTCTATATTCACAAAGTCTCAGTGACTGTATTGATATTTCTAACTTGCTTGGCTTAGTGGAAAATCTATATCCTCTTTCTAAGTTCTCCAGAGATAAAAGAGAATATTGGTTAGAGAAGTGCTAACATTAGTTCATTAGAGTCTTGTGACTGAGGGCCTTAAGCTGAATATGCAGTACATTTTACCCTTAAAAAGATTACCCCCATATTAATAGAATTTCCTGAACATCATTTAAGGAAGATCACTTCTATCACTATTATCTTACCTCTTTATCGAAGGCAAAGCCCATGAGTGTTTAAAATGAGGCCAACATTGCTACATTAAGAGTAATGATTATCAGCTATATTGAGGATAGGACTGTGCCACCTTCTATTAGCTACTTGAGAAGGAATAATAGAATTAAGAAGGCTTCCTCTTCTCTGAGCCTAATTATGTCAGTATAATACAATTTGATTTAAAATTACCATTTTTTAAAACTTATAAGCCAGAGGCTGGCTGGATGGCTGGAATTTGAAGAAAGATTTTTAGTGTGGTATATGTGTGCTGAACAGGATGCATTGAAGCCAAAAGGAGCTCTGTAACGGACTCAACTACGAAGTATGCTCCAAAACTGTGAATGAAATTCAAGGTTGGTTTAGTGGCCTCGTGTCTAGTAAACATGAGCTGGATTTTGCCATGTAGTAGGCATAACATTCAGAATATTGCAGAAGTCATTAGTGAAAATAAGTACAGCACAGAACTGGCCATTGACAAAACCATTTCAGTTTTGGTTTAAGTGTGAGCATGATTAAGATACAATTATCAGAACAAACAACTAGAAATGGAAAATAAAGGTCTTGAACCCCTCCATCACTCCCCTCACTACAAAACGTTCTGGGACAGGAAGTTAGCTATAAACAAAACTTACAAAACAAGAACTGATTTATTTTTCTTGAGTGAATGATAATCAAGACATAATGAAGAAATCCCCACCATACCTCCACCCTCAGCATACCCATTTCGGCAGAGTGCTAGAGTGCTAATGGAAGATGGAGGTCAATGAGCTTGTAAACCCACTGTGGATTTTCTTGTGTCTTTAAAAAGACTGAAACAGAATTCAATAGAAACAGCAAAAGCCCAGAGTCATCTGAAGGGCTGACATTTTGAAGACAAGAGTATCCTCACAGTACAGTATCTTAGAACCTACAAAGTATAAAAGTGTATTCTTAGTCCCCCACTGATTTTCAGAGGTTCAAGCACTTTCATCTTGCCCTTATAGTTAGGAGACCTCAGCAGTTTTGAAATTCAGAAGAGGGGATTTTGTCTTGGGCATGAAACATGGAAGAAATTAAAGTTTAAAATGCAGGTTAACAAAAGGATCTCAGCAGGGCTGGGTTTGAAACCTGTTTATGTTAATTCCCAATTCAGAAACACACCTGTAACGCTGTTCTCTCATTTACAACCAAGAAGCATGTGTGTGATGGATATATCACAGGAATAATTGCAGAAAGCCTTCCAGAGAGGTCAGCTTTTGGGCCTACCATTCTTGAAACTGCTGCTTGCAGCAGCAGGGATTATCAAACAAGTCAAGATACTCGTGTAAAGATGGCAGTGAAATATATGCAAGTGTCAGCTTTCACCAGCTTTTAACCCCCGCAATTATAATGAACAGCTTGGAAATGTGACAGTCAGAGCATGATTCAGTGACCTAAACAAAAGCATCCAGTGTCATTTTGGATGCCCTATGGGACCCTGACTGGCCTCCAGCTACTCCTCTAGAAAGGCATGGGTCTTCTGTTGCTCAAATGTCACATCCGAGAGACTCATGCAGATGCCCTGGACGCCCCCCACAGCACATCTCAAATGATACTGGATCTCTATATTAAGGCAACTGAATGGAGTCCTCTGTGCAAAAAGAATGCAAGCAAAAGGATGCAAAACAGATTTCTCAGATCCGTAATTATTTTTAAATTGTTATAATTATGGGAAGCTCACCAGAGATTTCAGAATGCTTCAGCTGGCAATACTGGAGCATGAAAAGTGATTTTTCAGATGTCTGCAATTAATTAGGCACTGGAAATATTCAGCAAAGTCTTCCCTCGGATGAGCATTTGCAGAGCGGAGAGCATTCTGGTGTAATTCTTTCACTAACAGGCTGCTTGGGAAACTGCAGTGTTTTGTGAAAATTTTGGACTGACTGCTTCAAACCCTTGACAATATGTTTAGTCTGCATAAATGAGGGAAAACATATTTTGTTTTGTTCAGCATGCTCTGAACTTTCACAGTTACATAATTATCTGCTCAGATGGTCCCACAGTCTTATTTTGACTGAAAGGGAAATTGGAAATGTTGATAAAATAAACCCAGGCTGGAAGCTTGGCAGCTCTGCATTTGTTAGAGAGGAAAAGACCCAGGTTTGGGACTTTCTTCAGCGTGGTATATTTTTCACTGCAAGCCCTTCCCTGACACAGGGACAGCCGCTGAAAGGAGCTAAGAAATGGCTGGATTATGCTTTTCTGGTCTTCTCTTGAAGAGAGATGCTGTGAGAAGGTTGAGTTGCATCCTGCAGGGCATGCTGAGATGCTGGCATTTCATACTGCCCAGAACTTGAATCAAAGTGCTGGATCTGACTTTGGAAATGAAATGTCCCAGGGGTTTGTTTCAAAACTTTTAACTCTCAGAAAGTCTCATTTTCTCTTTCCTGGTACACTGTATGTAAAACTATGGTGACAACGATTTCCTCAGCAAAGCTCTTAGGTGATACTAATACTGTGGGCTACTTAAGAGACTGGTATGATAGGCTGAGAAAGTTGGGGCTGTTCAGCCTGGAGAAGAGAAGGCTGCGTGGAGACCTCATAGCATCCTTCCAGTATCTGAAGGGGGCCTATAAGGATACTAGGGAGGGACTCTTCATTAGGGACTGTAGTGATAGGACAAGGGGTAATGGGTTAAAACTTAAACGGGAAGTTTAGATTGGATATAAGGAGGAAGTTCTTTACTGTGAGGGTGGTGAGGCAGTGGAATGGGTTGCCCAAGGA